>PHWZ01000208.1:0-62850 GCA_004379285.1 Botryotinia calthae | reverse complement strand
GTGGGTTCGGTGGAGATGGGGATGGGATGGGATGAGTTTTGTTGAGAAGAGAAAAGAAAAGAAAAGAAAGGGAGAGGAGGAGAAAGAAGGAGAGAGGTATATGGAATATCACAATGAGTACGAGAATGAGATCGAGTTGTGTGCTGTGTTTCGATTTGTGTGTATACTTACTATTAGTATGTGATATGTGATATGTGATGAGACGCGATGAAATGCAGTGAAACGGATAGAGTCTTATGAATATTGGGTGGGTAAATAGGTAGGCTAGGGTATCAGGGATGCAAATCGTACTGTACATTCAAGGAAATTTCTACTGGGATCTACTGAGATCGGATCGGATATGTCATGTGAAAGATGCTAATATATCTATCTATCAAGATTGGCCTGGGAGACGAATATTATATCGGATGGGATAGATTATATAAATTACTTAAATCATCCATTCGCGTACTTCTTTTCTTTCTATATCATCAAATACCTACTTATCTACCTACCTACCTTATTACATAGATAATACTTGGATAAAAATAATCAAAAGCGCTAGAATAGAGGTAGAATAGAGATAGATATAGAAATGGTTCGGAGTAGATATCTATCTATCTATCTATCTATCTGCATCCGTCGGTTCTTTAGCCCACTAATGATTTGGTTGGTTGGGTTTGATATCTCGCTTTGTTATTTCTATCGATCGCATATTGATTCTGTTGTTTTCTTTGCTTGGAGGGTTTCTGTCCTATTTTTGGTAGGCATGGATAGATGGATCGATAGTCGTGTCTAGATATATCCCCTCCCTCATCATTCTCTCTCCCCACCACCCGCAACCTCACCTCACCCATACAACCTCCCTTCCACCACCTCCGCAATCGCCAAACTGCTCGTCAACCCCGGACTCTCAATCCCCAATAAATTCACCCACCCACTCCACCCTTCCCCCCTCATATCCCTAACGACAAAGTCCTGAAACCCCTTCCCAAACCCCACCGCCCCGCCCCTCGCCAACTTCGGTCGAATGCCTGCGTAATCCGGCTGGATCCCCTCAATCTTCACATCCGGCAAGAACCGTCGAATCTGCTCGATCGCCTGCGGCAAGCGCGAACTATTCACCGCCAAATCCTCCGCGCTATCAACCCACTCCACATCCGGTCCAAAGCGGATACGTCCCGCGATATCCAGCGTGAGATGCGTGCCCAGGCCCCCGAGCCCCGGCTCCGGCGCCGGATAAATAAGATGTTTGGTACTGGGCGTACTGGGCGAATAGGAGAAATAATTCCCTTTTGCGTAATATTGCGTGAGATGTTGATCAGGAGACACGATCATATTATTCACATCGCAAGCTCCCAAGCCGGCGGAATTAACAATGCTTTCCGCGGTGAATGTATTTTCTTGCCCGCTGGCTTTATCCCGCACGAGGATTTCCCAGCCCATGCTCCCCTTATTCCCCAATGGAGTAATGGCAACCACATTACTATTCAACGCGGTATCGCCACCGCATTCCTCGAAATCCCCATGCAGAAATTGCATATACGCATGCGAATCAACGATTCCCGTCGAAGGACTTGCGAGAATCCCCGTTTGCGCGCGCACATATGGTTCTTCGATGGCCGCCTGTTTCAACGGTACGAAATGCGTCGGGACATTCTCGAGCGTTTTGCTGAACTCTTGGACTTTGACAAGTTCTTCGTATTGTTGGTCTGTTTGGGCCACGATCCATTTGCCCATGTTTTTGTGGGGGATGTTGTATTGGGCGCAGAGGGCATAGAGCATCTGACGACCACGAATGCATACTTTGGTTTTGAGGGAATCGGCGCCATAATAAAGACCAGCGTGGATGACCTTATGAAAAATTTATCAGCTGATTGTAAGTGTTGATGTGAATATCTCGACATATATTCTGTTGCAGTAGCAATATAGAAGAGATATCAAAGGAGAGATACTGACTTCAGAATTCCTCGAACTGGTTTCCATTCCCACGGCACTATTTCGCTCGAGAAGTAATGTGCTTGTCCCATCCCTACCTGCCAATTGTCTCGCAATTGCAAGGCCTACTGCACCTCCGCCGATAACCTTAGTATATTAGCATTCAATTGCAAGAACATGTCGTTGGTACTATGGAAGGGGATATACAGCATGTGTAAAATCAGCCTGTCGTGGGATAGTACTTGTGAAACATCGTCGCTGCATAAATTTTGAGGTCAATTGACCTCGAATGGAGTTGCGAAACATATTTACAAGGTTTCTTTTTTTTTGATCAATAAGCCCAAATTCAAGCTGTTAGACCATAAGAATTCAATAGCTTGTCGTTGCGTAAGATTGTGTATGATGCAATAGCACGAGTGCGGGGAGCTTCCGTGCAAATGCAGGGGTTCCACAAGGCTCAAAGACAAGGCTATCACTATCTGCATCTTTCAATGAAATCTCAAAGCCCTGAAAGAATATGATTCATTACGGTTTAGTTATTGTTAAATCTTGACTCTAGGAATGATAAACGTTCTCACACGCTTTTAGACTCGTAGGTAGCTTCGTCACTGCCCAACAATAAACGTACTAACCAACACACCAACGCCAAAATTCTGTAAAGTTTACAATCTGGATACACTTGATCCGCGGAATCATTTATTACGCCTCTAGCCCGCAGTAGTTCCCATACATAAAGAAAGTCTCTGAGTGTTTGTATCGTGTCAATCTTGTTTCGGCTCCTCTGCCGGTGCAACAAGTGGTGTTGCTTCTTCAGGGAAAGAGGTGGAAGATGCTAGATGGGAGCTCGTGGCAGGTTCGTGTGTTATGGAGGAATTTACATGCTGTTCACTAACTTGCCGCTCTAATCATTGTTAGTTAGTACGAAGAGATATTGAAAAAAATTGATAGAATTTGACTTACCCAATTCTCGAATTCTTTGACGCAACATTTGATTCTCTCGAATCATTGTCTGGGTTTCGGCTTGATAATACGCACTTTCATCACGGCCACCCAAATTCCATGAGTCTCCCCCTTCATTGCTTATAGATGTAGATCTTAACCTAGGAGATGCAGTTCGACTTGGTGTCCTGGATCGCCGGCTCAGATTTTCTCGTGCAACATCGAAGGAAGTTCGAGGATGCATTGCAGTAACGGGTGATCGGGGAGCCTGGACTGCTGAAGTAACATTTGGAGGGATATTTTGAGTCGAAAATGATAGGGATCGCTCAGATGTTGGAGTAGATTCCTCTATGGCAACAGATCCTGCCACTTGACCACTAGCAGCTTGTAATTGCTGGAGTTGTTGTTGTTGAGTTCGAATCATATGCAAAAGGCGATTCTGAAAGAAAGAGAGATCAATTGTTGAGCTGAAAAATTCGTTACATCTTCTGATAGAATAGTAACTTACCACTTGAGCTTCTTGTTCTTGTTCCAACTCCTGATGAATTTCGCCAAGACTAGGTGCGCGATAATGTCGATGATCACCACTTGCAGTGATAGGTGACCCTGTGAGTGACATAGGGCTGGCTGTACGATTTTGACTTTCACTAACGATTTCCCCTTGAGGTGGTAAGGTTGGATCATTCATTTGTAAAGCATTCAGAACTGTTGACCGTCTTCTGCCTGAGTGGGAAGCTGTCGAAGCTTGTCGGTGCCGGCTTGTAGAACCACCTACATTTGAGATTAGTCGTCGTTTTATATTGATCGATTATTCGTAGTAAGTTAAAGGAGTGGAAATAGAAACTGAACATACGCCGTGTATTTTCTTCTTGTTGGAGGCCCGCGTTGACTGCAGCAGCAGCTTGGAGCGACGTGGATGCAGAACGTGGTGATGGAGAAGGACTTTGAGCTCGTACATTCATATGTGCGGGGTTCTCGCCTGGATTTGAAGCTGTGCGGGACATGGTGGGTGAAGTATTTGATGATCGTGAAGGAGGAAGTGAGTTTAAGTCGGGAGCCATTGATATATCTTTAGTTTTATAGCTTAGGAAAATAAAAGAGGAATTGGCGGAGGGCAGGTAAGGATTGGATTGATGTAATGTTGTGGGGTAAACCGCAATAGGGTAGAGTAGCTAGGGTTGGTTGGCGTGGTTGGTTGGCGTGGTTAGCTTGTCCGTCCTAGTAGCATGGCATGGCATGGGCAGGGAAATCGTATGACAAACAGTTAGATGTTGAATATCATGATTTATCCATCAGCATTTGATGGCGTTGCACTTTCGTATTGCTTAGAGTAAGTCTTGATGTGATACACTCTTTCCTTTTTCCAACTCGTTGTTTTTGCAGCATTCCATTGTCTATTGATCATGACTATCAATGCTATATACCTATATGCACCTATCGGTAAGCATTCCAAGTAGCTCGAGAGAAGGTACCACACCCACAGGTCAAAGCTTAAGCTTCCTTCCATATTAGCCCTCCCGGTGACGTTACCGTCGACTAGTACCCGCATCTTAGCTTTTCTCCAGAATGCAGGGTTCTTTTCTAGATTGTCCAGACATCAACGACAACGTTAACGTGAACCAGTCGAGCCAGTATACCTAATAATACTCACATCACAGAGGCAAACATAAAAACATATCGATCTCATGATGGTTGACCAATCGAATATCATATCATATCATGTCACATTATTTCCATCTCGTGTTTTTGCGACGGGAAACGGTGAAACCCCATTCTTACCTACTCAAGTAAGTCCTACCAGTGGTATCGTATAGCATGATACGATATTGAATATTGATCGTGATAGAGTGACAAGACAATGGGTTGACAAAGTCATCAGTCTTCTAGTCCGATAATATAATATTTCGATTGTATCTGAAGCAAGCCATTCACATATGTGTCCCAACAAGAGAAAGATGGAACATGGAAATGATGCAAAATCCCACCAACTCATACCGCAAATTGAGTTCGGTGTTTGCTTGATAGGCCATGTCAGATTCGGTCATTTGCGATCATCTGCAAATCGGGAACAACTGTTACTAGATGGCCAAACGGAGTTTATACGGAGCCTTTTCCCCACCGCTGCAGTGTGAAGTTGCGAATGATATACAAGCTCCATTGTTGCACATCTGCAGGGGTTGCATTTCCAAAACCCACTGAGCGAACCCTTGGTCTTACCATACCCATACCCTTCAGGTTCCGTACAATGAAATCTGCAGTGTAATTGTGAAGTTCTTGAAAAAAGAAGATTAGGTAGTGATGAAGGAGAATAAGCCCAACCTAAATTTATTTCGAGTCATCGGGACATGCACATATTCACAATTCACATGGTAATGGCCGGTGGCATTATCGAGGTTGACGGTGTCAAAATTCTACGGAACTGCGAGACAAGACGAGGTGCGTTATTTTGTGTGGCACTTTTAGGAGTAGAAGGACAGTTGGGCAACATCATGTTGGCACTGGGAAATCCTTTGCGTTGAGATGTGTGTTCAAGAGGATTTTTCGGTATGGTGATACAAACCTTTGCATCTTGGGGCGGTACGAAGACCGACCAAGTGAACGGATAGAATACCCCAATTGGAACGTAAAGAAAGTTTGATGCACATCTCTCGTCATGTGGTGCTAAAAATTAATATAAATTCTGCACATTGATTTCGACCACTGCTTCTGCGTGAACTTGAAACTTTCCTCGTCGGTCTTGGTAGTGTAGGTAGGTAACCATTGTTCTGGGTATCCCCAATCAATGTAACCGTTTACCCTATGGCTGGGTTTTTCTGTTGGCGTTCACCTGACATAAGACTGCAAACCCCTAGTGGTTGTAAGAACACTGGGTAGGCAAATTGAATCGCTTTTCTCATCTCAAAATAATAAATTCTTCCAAGATATGTACATGGTAAGAAATGGTAAGAAATGGGGTGATTGTTTGAAAGGCAAAAAAGCATCCCCACGCATGCCAGCGCAAATATAATTCAAAACCACGCATGCTGCACGCATTATGCACACCGAGATTTGGAATCCTTCAGCGCCCTGTCTGAGAAATACTGCTGCAAAAGCGCCCAAAATCAAAACATGAGGAGGCTGCAGCCATCCGTTGTTTGGAACTGCTCCCGCAATGGGGAGCGAAAGAAGAAGTCCCGTATTGACTAAACAAAGATTTCACTATCATTCTCCACGAGAATCTTGGTTGTATTACGATGGCAGTGCCCGAGTGATGTCTCAAAAGTTCATGAAAGGGGTATGTTGGGTAGCCATTCCCCAAAATCAGAGATGGCAAGGAAGGGTGGTTAAGTCATGAAGTGTTGTCGGAAGCCTGCATGTTAATTTGATGAGCTAGCAGCATAGTCGTCGACAGCGCAAAAATTTCTGGGTCATTTAGACCATGATATCTGCAGCTTGAACAAAAATAAGGCTTTCTAGAAGATTGCAATTATGCGGCACTGGACTTACCCTGGGATAAAGATGGTCTCCACTCGATCAGAAGCTTCCGAAATCGAACCTGTCGGATGCAATACGGCCTCATTAGTCCAACAGATACCATTTTTGACCACTAAAAATCAAGAACTATAGGATTGTTCTCGAATAGCAGGTGCTGCTCACGGCAGATGGACCAATCTTTTAACACAATCTTTGTCCTGTAGAGTTCAAATTCTCGAGTCTGCATTAATTTTGAAGCTGGACTAGTGTCAGACCCAATGGCTATCGAGTGTCTTAAACTATCAAGAATAATCGAATGGCCATTGCAGGATCTCTGCACCTCGAAGATAGGTCGTGTCATCGAATTGTTGCTGCCCACCGGTTCCCAGCTAACGATCTCCAGAGAGCTTCGTTCTTGGCAATTCGAAGCATATCTTAAAAAGATGGCACTGTCCCACTCTGTGTCAACAAGTGAGCATTATAGAAAGAGAATCAACACTTACTCCATTAAGGGTCAAAATGACGAAGAGGTCGTGAGTTCTCCATCCTTGCACAGGTTCACAACTATGTTGCTTAGGTACTAATTGGCAATCGACAGAAAGAAGGCCATCGTGCACAACAGCAGTCATGTTGCCAAAAACCACAACACAAGCACAGTTTCAAGTACAGTCGACGAATCCATTGGCATCGGCGGTAAGGCGCCCGCTAAGGTCCATAGCCAAGCAAACTCCTTGATCTTCCATGTGGAGTCATCCAATGCCGAACTTGCGGACGAGAACAATTGCTTTTCTGATTCACATTCCGACCCGAGTTTTCAAATTCCTACTTGCGATTTCTGTACCAAAGAATCGGGTGTTTGTGGGTACTGTTCGGGAGGTGGCCGCAACTACGATACCTGGTCCGAAAATACTGGTGGACACGGATTTACAACCGATATGAATAAGCCCGGGGACAGGATACAATTGCAGCTCTGGTCGTACGAGACTTCTCAAATAACCGTCGCTGAGAGATTAGAACAGAGAAAGTGGTGTGGTCCAGGTCAGAAACTCTGAAGGACTAAATACAGTCGGCATCAAAAGCTTCAGTTTGAGTAAGAGTTCCCACGCCTTTATATTTCCAATGCATAGGCTGATATGAACGTCTTGAATAGTATTTGTATAAGTGTTGGAATTTTCATGGGAATATAAAAGTGGCGCGTTTGCTTGAGCAGACAGTGACAGTGAGGTGGCAAGGAATCTTGTGTGAGACGTGACATGAGAGATGTCAGATGAAACTAAGAAGTTTTGATTATGAAGGCAATTCCCAATTGTCTCTCGTATTGAAACAAAAGCGTGGTGATCCGTTCTGATATTTTGTAGTAGTTGTTAAAGAGAAGGTTGGGAAAGTAAAGATTGGATAATCGAGAGAAACTAAAAGCATCAAAATAGGCATTTATCATAGTTTTATCTTATCTATCCAATCAAATACCACGTGATCAAAAATGGCTTAAAATGGTAAGGCTTAGGCTTGTTCAGCGCCACGTCTGGTGGCTTATTGTTAGCAGCTCTCGGATGGTACCGGTAATGGTAACGGGAGCTAGCTAGCTAACAAAGCACAAACTTTTACTCCTCCCAGCGAAAAGTATACCCAATCGCAAGTATGGTTTGTACTTCCTCCATGCGTCACAGTCAAACATAACAACAGAATTCATCGTATCGTACGATTGTCATAGCAAGTCATTCCCTGTGGTACAGATATTATGTACTTCGTATCTAGCACTGCATAATTCACCTGCTTTGACCGCCTTGGTCTTAAAGCTCCTTCATAGGCCTCATCAGCAGTAGTCTTCTGCTTGACAAAGAGATACGTTGAAGATCATTCAGGTACAGGACCAATCAAGCTTGGATTGCATGGCGAAATGAAGCTTTAACCATGCTTCTCTCCAATGAATGCTGCTATCCATGTTTATCGAGATTCGTGATAAGTAGTGGCAGTATGCAGCACCATCCCACTTTACCCAATGAAGCAGGTCTGAAGATGAAGGATTCCCATTGGAGAGTAGAACCTGCCAATATGGTACTTAGAAGCTCTTGGCCAATCGGTGGCAATCAAAAATATGTCAATATATATGTCAACGATAATGCTCTGATTAATTATCTAATTCACCTTCTTTTTTTTGTTTCTCTCTCTTGTCTCGCCCGTTACCTTTTGCGAGGTGATTTTTGGGTTCGCCACTTATTGGTCTTCAATCAAAATGCCTTCCCCAAATATGGCACTCTTGCTTGCTGTTCTGGCTGGAATGCCATGCAGTATGGCAATGAATACATATAGATACGAACACGGCTACAATTCAACAATTGCTATTGGTACAGCTACTGGTACTGGCATAGCTATCGGTACAGGTACACCTACACTCGCAGCTTGCGGGATTGTTAGCAGTCTAGCATCAGTTGCTAAAGTCGCAACCCCATCAGGTATGTGGAAGTACATGAAAAAGTTAATCTCAAGAGTGAAGAAGTGTACCGAGTGGTCAGACTACACACACAGAGTTCACATCTCCAAAAAAAAAATCCATATCTATTTTTAAATCTATATAAATTGAGCATAATCTACGACAGAGTGGTGTCACTAAATTTCATTGATATTGAGACTGACTGTTTTGTCCTTTAGCTACACCCACAGTTGATGCTAAATTAGCCCACGACTGTCTCAATTCAGTACCATTGAACGTCGCCGCAGCCCTCGAATATGTTACAGGGTTAGAGCCATATGTTGAATGGCAGTCTGGTATGTGCCATCTTTCATTAATTATATTTGTAAAGATGTTCCTTAAATAGAGAGACCCCTAGCATTGTGCTCAATTAGACTCCCCTTAATGGAAGCTTTCAAAGTACACTCTTTGGCTGACTTTGGAAGATCTTGCGGATCTCAAGGACCCACCAGCAGATTACTTCTATCCTCCATTCGATTCATTGGGCAAACTTGCTTCTATCAAATCAAATCTTGAGAAGGGTGGCGTGTATGCAAATGAATACGAATTTCAACAAGATTTGTATCAAGTCTTTACCCCGGCACACGATGGTCACTTTGTAGTCTATCCGGATCTTCTCACAGCTGCTTTTGAGTGGCGCCGTCAGAGATCTTTGGTGTCTATCAGCAGTGATGGAGTCGAAGTCCCCAAAATCTACTTATATGGTAAGTTTGAGGACAATATCTTATATCAGAATAAAAGTGCTAATCAGTTATCTAGAGGACATTACTTCTGCGCCATCGGAAGCCTCTGAGGTCACAGAAATAAACGGTGTTGATGCGGTAAAGTATGTAGAAGATTGGATCTTTCAAGCCTCTTTCAACCAAGACGCAGATTCTGCATACAATACCATGTTCTACGAGAAAGCATTTGTTGCAGGAGGTAAATATAGCTCTTCTCATGCATTATATAAATGCTACATTTCGTTTATTATGCTAACTATACTTACCAGGCGTTTCTAAGGGATATTTCGCATCTGGTGGTCGAATTCGATACATTTATCCAGGCGCAAATACTACCTTCGGTTTCGAAAATGGTACAACTTTGGTTACAGAGAACTATGCCAATGTGAAAGGAGACTTCACTGGTGTCACTGATGGAAATTCTTTTTACCAAAAGTTTTGCGTACCAGCCACGACGACTGAATCCGCTGAAGCTACTGCATCAGCGTCTCCAGCCGCTACTGTGACAGCTACTGGATATCCAACGCCTGTTGTCATCACTAGTGACACTATCGTCGGGGGATATTATCTAAGCGAGCCTGGTTTCGAGGATGTTGCAGTCTTGAGTCTTTTGGCATTCGAATCCGAGTCAATTTCAGAATTCCAAGCCGTCACCCAAACCTTCCTTGCGGATGCAGTTCGAGATGGAAAGACAAAATTGATTGTCGACTTACAAGCAAATGGGGGTGGTTACATCTTGCAAGGCTATGATGAATTTCGACAACTCTTTCCTCACATTGTTCAAGATGGATTTAGTAGAATGAGAGAGCATGAGACGTTCAATACGATATCGAAGATATTTTCAGCAGATATCCCGGCAGATTGTAAGCGAAAATCCATTGATCTTTGATATTTTCACATTCAAAACTAACGACATGCAAGATGACCCAAACACAGCTTCTCCAGACTTGATCAGCGAGTATGAAAATTGGTTCAATTACCGATATGATTACAATTTGACTAATCAGCCATTCTTGACCTTCGAGGACAAGTTCGCTCCTCATGTTTACAAGGGTGATAACTACACGAACCTCATGCGCTGGAACCTTGATGATCCTCTTACTACTGTGAACTCCACATATGGTATGGGTATTGAGATCTCCGGATATGGATCGTTAAGTAACTTGACCCAACCATTTGCCGCCGAAAATATCGTCATGATCTACGACGGCTACTGCGCCTCAACCTGTACTATTTTCAGCGAATTCATGCGTGTTCAAGCAGGTGTCAAATCCATCGCTTTTGGTGGTCGACCTTCGAGCGGTGCCATTCAAGGTGTAGGTGGTATCAAAGGAGCACAAGTACTTTCCTTCGATAGCATATACTCTTATGCACAATTTGCCGCGTCATCTCCAAACGCAACACCCGAAGATATCGCCATTTTAAACCGTCTCACAACCTTCCCAATTGAAAGAAGTACCGCTACATCAATCAATCTGAGAGATGCCATTCTCCCGGACAATGTCAACGATGGACTTCCAGCTCAATACGTAGTTGAAGAAGCAGACTGCAGATTGTACTGGACAGCACCCATGATCACAGACGTAGAGAAGGTATGGGAGGCTGCTGCTACAGCAGCTTGGGGCGGCGGCGCTTGCGTTGCAGGTGCTGGCTTACCGTATGAAAAGAGAGATGTATTGAGTAGGAACTCGAAGACTAAGGAGAAGAAACCAGTGGTTAACAGGAAGAAGGATAGAAATACCCTGGTGATGAAGAAGAGGGATGGGAATGTTGAGAAAGATCCATTGTGGAATGCTAGATATGGAAAGAAGATCGTTTCATAAGATGAGAAACGATTTAACATGTATTTGGATAGGATAAGGTATCAGGATAGTGCAATCTTTTAGGATATCTAAAGTAAAATCAATTTAGCATCGAGGATGATCGATGCTAAATTGGTGTTCTCGATGATCTGTTTTGTCTTTATTAAAACAATCGTGAAGTTTGTGAAATATCTTCATGTTAGTAGCACGCTACATATTAATAATATAAAGTGAAAAGTTTACTGCAAGGTACTTGGGTAAAATTCAAAGTTTAGATTGCCATATACCAAATACAAATATCAAACATCAAATCTTGTTTATGGACTTGTATACCAAGTAGGGATTCTAGGACGACTTTTATGGTTTCAATTACCCATTATTTGGTGATTGAACGATGAAACGTGTTCTGGTACTGAATTCTCGTTTAATTTGAGGGGGAATGATCTGAATGTTCGCTTGACTGAAATATTTAGAGGTTCATTCGTTTGATGATAGTCAATATTTTTGGAAGTCTTTCGGACAATCCTATCCAACTTCTTTGAATATATTGTGTTAATAATGAATTAATAGAATAGAAAATACCGATTCTGCCGATTAGATGAGCTTCCCTTGCAAGGATATTCGATGGAGGTAAGCTTTCTTTCTGATGAACCTTGCCATCCCGAGAAATTGACATCGTCATTAATTGTATTGAAATCACCTGTTGCTGCCATTGACTTTGGGACTAGTGTAAATTATACAGCGATGTTAAAAGGATCATTTATTAGTGTCTCAAACATGCTCAAGTAGTTCAAGTATATCCATTCCGATAATCTAAATAGTCTAAATACAATCTGCTTGATGTGTTCTTCTTCACAGCATTGAAGATGATTCCAAATCCACACAGAAGCAACCCCATGATCCATATTAATATTTCAAACAAATTCCAATGGTACTTTTCAACGGTATCCTACTCCGAAATTTAGCACAAAGCCTCCAAATGAAAAGATAGATTCAATCGGAAGCGCTAGTGAGAATCAAGCTAACCTTTCGCGAGATAGTAGTACTTCTAGCCCCTTTAGACTCTGCTGTTTCGTCTAATTGTCCATTTTCATCCATTGTATATGTCCTCATCTCCGCTGGCTTGAATTTTTGCCAAACTGGCTGGATTGTATGTGAGACTATATTAATGATATTAGTAAGTTATTTGGTTTTCACAGTCGACAGGAAAAGTAACATAACTCACGCGGTAGCAAATACTCCATAAAAGACCCGTGGGAAACCACCACAATATGTATATCCTGCTTGATCTGCAGACGCGGTCCAATATTCTGTCCAGTACCCTGTATATAAACTCCCTTCCAAAGCCCACCTCCTTTTCTTATAAGCTTCGAAATGGCCAGCATTTGCTTCCGAAAGATTTCCGCACGCTGTTTCGCACGAAGTACACACTTCATCGGCGGAACAACAGGTGAGAGAGCAGTAAAATCCACCCCTTTGTATCCATAATTATTGGCTAAATCAAACGTTTTCTGGCGAACATTGCATAAGTGTGTTCCATTCTCTCTTAATTCATCATACGCGACGATTTGCGGTTGTGGATAGATACTGACATTATTGGCGAAAGGAAAAATATGGAGTGCAGTCTCGAGGGTGCGAATTAGCGGAGATGTGAGCACGAGATTGGGGACGGGACAACGTTTTCTCATTTGCTCTCTGGTAGATTTGGCTTGTTCGATACCTTTAGGAGTTAGATAAGGATCTTGGATGTCGTAAGATTTGGGGTTGATTTTTTTGTTGATGTGGCCTAGATTGTGGTATGCTTCTCCGTGTCGAACAAGATGTATGAAAGTTCTGGGTTCGGTGTCGGTTTTTGTATGACTAAAGTACTGTTTTAGAGGGAAACAGAGTACCATTCTAAAGTGGAGTCTGAGGCTCAGTCTGATGACTTGAAAAATATTAGAAATGGTTGAAAAATAAGAAAATCCAAGTAGAGACTATGTATCAAATATTAGCAATCTGTAGTCACTGAGAAATTATATACAATTTTTAAGCTCTTGGCAGCCCCGCTGAATCATTCTCATAGACTGGGAATGTGCAGTTGAATGGATTAAAATGGTAAGTAGAGCTTAAAGTGATTGATAACTTACTGCTATGCAATAGGTGATAGGTATATGTAGCTAGTCCCTTTTCGTTGATGACTGAAGGCTCTTGAAAGGCTAATGTAGGTAGGAAGTTGACTGAATCGAGGTTGCAGAAGTGCCAGATGGACAGAGCTCGCTGTAAAGAGGCTCGGTGAGCTAGAACTAGTGGTAGAAATCTGCCTTAAATCTACTCAAATTGCTATAAATCCGAACAATTTTGATCTAGAAGAAGAAGAAAAGAAGGTTGCCGTGAAAGGGATGAGAAGAAAAGCAGTGACGACGTGATCTGCCGTGAAATGGGACGTCTGAGGCACCGAAAGAGACAAAAACGATGAAGAATTGTTAGTAGGCAACTAAGAAACTGAAGTTTGGAACTGAAATGGTGTAGATGGTTTCATTAATAGTGATAGCTTTTGGGTCGGCAGCCCAAAGGTCATTTTTAGGAGAGTGTTGGTTTAGATTGCCTAGGTGACGGAAGGTGAATCAGAATCCACCCAGTGATTCACTTATTGGAAACCAAGTAAACAAAAACAAACAACTATTCAATTAAGTTTCATCTTCTACATGAACCGGGGAGCTTAGTGGAAAAGCTTTGATGATGGCTCTATGCTCATCCATAGTGAGTTTTAATTTGCTTTCGGACAGTTCTCTTAGCAAGAATAATGCAGATAAGACGACACCTCTAAACACTTTTTACCAAGTCTTACCGTGTTCTTAATTTCTATCTTCGCCGTCTCTTCTATTTGCGAAACTCTTTTCTGTTTACCACAATTCTTAGGAAGCATTGATTCTTTGAGAAATCTTAACGAGAAAGGTATATGCTCGGAAACATCGAATCCATCGCCAAAGCTCAAGAATTCCCCACTTTCCAGTCTCTCGCCAGAAACGTCACACTAATGGTACATTGGATCATATGAATGACGATAGTTGAGCTAATACTGTTGATAGCATTCCCTGTTACTGTGAACCCAGCTTTTGGGGCACAATCATACTTAGAAAGGTACATTTAGGAGCCATGGCGGGGTTGATGAAATTGTTGTGTTTGAGTGTATGTATCACTATGAATATCTCACACCCTTGAGCATACCCGTGTCAAAGAATCACATGCATACTTCTCAACCCAAAGTCCAATTTCGAGGTTTGAAAAATTGCACCCTTCTCTTGCCATCGAATCCTCCTACTTCCTAGCCTTCATCTTCGCCATCTCCAATGCACTCTCCAGCAATCCCTCCTGTGCTGCCAGACTTGTCAAAATTGGTCTAATCACACTACCCTCACAATCTCCCCCGAGGGTCTCCACTACATTACCAATTCTTCTCTCCAATCGCTCGCTCCCCTCACTTCTCTTCTTGAAGCTAATACCGGGCTTGATAGTCGCACAATTATATTGGCTCTCCGCCGCTTTCAACTGACAGATCTCCTCAGTTGCACAATCACCTGTGCAAGTTTCTACATTGTACCCTCTGGTTTTGCGCGCGATGTATTGGTTGAAAACAGTAGGGTTACTTGCAAATACGGTGGTGAGATTGTGCCAGAAGGCAGGAGTTAGTTCTGCGGTTGCGGAAGTGAGAGGTGGGGTTACTAGAGGGCCATAAGAAGCCTTAGCAGAGTAGTAGGGTTTCCATGTTGGAGCTGATTGACTGGACGAGGTGAGAGAGAAGTCCGCAATGTAGGTTGTGAAGTCAAGAATACCGTATGTCATGGGATCTACAGAGTAGACGCGGAAGGCGGGATAACCGGAGGTGGGAGTCATGGAGGGGATGATGTAGGATACCTCGATGGCGTTGGCTGCAGTTTGGGCGCTGTAATTACTGTATGTGATTTGAAATTGGTCGCGGTGAGTGTGACCTAATTTTGTTAGCGAGTAAAAGATAGTAATTTAGGAGGAGCTTACCAAAGAATAGAGCAGCAATAGTAGCGGAATATCTTTGGGTAATTTGGTTGAAATAGTTCGAGCCATCGTGAAGTGCATCGTTAGACCCCATAGGCATATGTCCAATAATATAAACTCTTTGGCCAGCAGTTTCAGCAGCCTGGAGTTCAGTGACTAACCATGCCAGTTGCCCAGAAGGATCAGTCTCCATGGTCGCTTCGTAGAGCCAGTAGTTAGATTTGTAGTAGAGATTAGTATTAATAGAGATGATCCTCAGATTCCCTCCTGGTAGGAGCGTCGAGTATGCACCAAAACTATCTGCTGAGGAAGCAGCAGTAGAACCAATAAATGGTATCCAATTTGTAGAAAGGGTATCGTAGACCCATTGATTAGTTGTGACGCCAACTGCTTTTGGGGGGAAAGAGTTGACTGGTGATGATTCATGATTTCCAGTAGTTGCAAAGAGATTTTTTAAACCCGACATTCGACTATAAGCATCATTTATATCCGCAATGTTACCAGTCGAATTGACAAGCCATACAGCACCTTCAACTATATCACCCGTGAAGAGTGTTGCTGTAGCATCTGGAGCGACCTCCTTTATAGCCGCGTACATACTCTCTTCCAAGCTTACAGGAGCATCACAGTTGTAGTTTCCATATTCGCCAGCTGGATATGAGTTGTTACCAGGAGCATCGGCTGATGTATATGTCCTACAGCAGATAGGCTTTGTGCAGTTGGTATTCGCGCCAACCTCATACTCGTGATCCACATGAATGTCGCTGAAATGTACAATTTTCAGAGGTGTTTTGCCACTAACAGCTGGGCGTTGGGCAGCAGGCTTTGGACTTGGAAATGGAACTTTGTATTGAGTGACAGCTGGAAAATCACACAATCCAAAGAATGTTATACAGAACAACTGTGATGTGTGTGACCCTAAAGTCATTTTTCTCAAGTCTTGTGCAATAATTGGCCCCTCCAGGCCAATTGCACCTGCGCAAACATCTGAATCCTCGACCTTAAGGCAAATCAACACAAGCATTCAACCAAGAACAACAATAGGGAAACTCACGCCAGCCAATTTACATATTTCGGTCAAAGTGTCGACAAAAACGGTATCTCCAAAAGCCGCGACGCCTTTGAGTAGCAATAATATGGCCTGTTGTCACCCGCGTTAGTTTTTTATCAGTAATTGAAGAAATTTCCAGCAAAGCTCGAGCAGAGGCTTCTTCATTTCCGTCACCAAAATCGGTGAAGAGAGAAATATCTGAACAAATGTATCATATACTTACGTTACATCCCGCACAAGTAGTCGCCGACTCAATAGCTTCCCATATATCGCCAATTGTGTCATCTTTGACCAGCTCTGTAGCATTAGAGACTGAAAATATCGCTGCAAAACACAGATATATGATCGACAGAAACTTCATCTTGAGCAATTAGCAGAGATGAAGAAAAGCATAGCCGTCCATTTCGCAAGCACTTGGCAGTACTTTTTATACTTAAGTGGTCGGTGGAAGGTGCTAAAGATGGTGGGCATCACCCAAATACTTCTGGGTAATAAAATGAAGAAATGAGAAGACAAAAGTGTATACTTTGGACCGAAGCATGTAGTACACGAGATAATCTCTTGTGAATCATTGGTTCATGCTGATATTATTAGTAGGATTGACAGGGGAAGTGGAGGGATCCTAAGGACGAGTTGATAACCGTATTACCCTGTTACCTTATATCTTTGCTGAAGCGCCAATGAGCAGTGTAAGGAGCCGATCTTTCCATGGTTTTATTTGGTGCCTTCCAATAATCTACAATCTCTGCGTAGGGGCTGATCGCCTGTTTGAGGTTCTACAACATGTCATCGAACCCATTTACCCCACGATTGATACCTGCCCCTTGTGCGTGTTGTGGATGCTTTGCATACAACCCATAATCTGCCGCTAGCATGCCGGTGTTTGGTATCACGGTGTGAAATGAGTGGACGAAACAAAAAGCAACATCAAAAATTTGTATCGAGGGAGCTTCCTATCTAAGGCGACTGAATCCACTAATAATAACAAATTAAGAATTTAGCTTGCTGGTTAAAGAAAGGGAACTTGCCCGGCTCAGGCCGGAATGCCACATTAACCTTATCGCTCTGATCTATAGTTACCCCAATGCACAAGCCCAGGAGAGGAAATGATATTCAATGAATTCAGTGACAGCCACCATACTGGTATACAAGTACTACTAGCACATGCAAATTGACTTCGTCTGGTGGGTCGAGCCTAGGTTTAATTCATATCAATTCGTGGAAATTTCGGTCTTTGATTTTTTCTCGCTAGAGTTGTCTCTTGACTTGTGTCAATGACTAGAGATAAAAATTGGGGGAGTCTGTGAAGAGTTGATGATCTGGTTGCATGATATGTATCCGTTCCATACATCAACGGCGATTAGATCGTGCAAGCCCTATTGCAGACAGTCACTGATTCTAATAATGAACGAAACCTTGAAGAATCGCCCTTAAAACTGTAGTTCTTTGATCTTTTTGAGTAGCAAAGCACAACAATGATATCCGCGAGAGACTTCTAATTTGTCTTTCAACCCTCCAGGAAACAAGAACTGGCCCATTCTGTCATGAATAGGAGCATAAGTAGATGTACAAAGTATCGATGCATACTATTTTGATGAGATGTCATAAGATTTGTGCAGTAGGAAGTTTGGTGTTAATGGAGATTCAGATCAATGAATAAGTGAAAGAACTGAAGGCAAGTGAAGCCTTTGTAAGTGAAAAGACTATGTCAGTAAGATTTAGCACCTTTTAGATACAATCACATCCTTCCTGTTGTTTTTAGCGCCGACACTATGAATAATATCAAGATTTGAAAGAAGTGGTTTTCAAAGAGTTGAGAAAACAAACACAGAATGAAAGGACAACCAGACTACCAGACTACCTCCTAAACCTGACAGTACAACTTTAAGCGGTGGCTGAATGTGGGCCATAACAGCATTGAGTGGTTCGGGTCACCGTATCTAGTTCCAACCCCCCACTCGGAACAATAATTAACCCACTCCGACTCCCTTACACCGCCAACACCTTTTACTTGTCGGTGAGGGATTAAACTGGCATTACTCGAATCCTCAACTCTTCAACTCTTGTTGATTATTCTTGAAATAAGTCAATCAAGTATCCAAACAAAAGAATCAGCGTGATTAATACAGCAAGATGGGTCGCAAACCTAACCGTGAGTTCATCCCGTCGGAATTTTCTCGATAACTTCAATTTGACGCTCTCAAAAACTCGAGTCATCCCCCACCGATCTTTCATCTTCTAAACAAGAATGTTTACTGACCGTGAATACCAATAGCGTTGATTCTTCAGTACTTTGAAAGAGGTGCGAAGTTGAATGATTCGAGCAATCGCTACCATCATACTTGCAGAGCTTGCTCAGAGAAATTCCCCAAAGGAAGACTCGACACTTTGACAAGTCACATCTGCAGGAAGTGCCCCGCGTTAGATCGCGCTACCAAACAGCGACTTGTTCTTGAATTCAACAATCTGCCCGAGATTGGAGACAGAACAAACAACCAGCATATCAATCTTCAAACTGCAAACAATCAACAGACCACTGCCATCCGTGGAAGACCATTTCAAGGAATGACTCCGCTTGAAACTTTGGCTGAAGTCTCCAGGGACATGGCAGAGTCGGAGCACCGCAACCATCGGCCAGGTAATGGCAGCCCTCTGGGTGAAAATCAAACGGCAATGTCTCGTGGAGAAAACCTTGAATTGCAGGAGCAATATACGCTTGATAACCCACCTATGAGTTACGAGTCTCGCACCCAGCGCGACAAAAAGGGTAAGTGCAAATCATTTTATTGCCTGACGGATACTAACGTCTTGCAGGTGTTAATCAGAAAGGTCACGCGAATGAGCATGGTCTCGGTTGCTCTCAATCTGCGTCCCCAAACTCAATGGCTGCTACAGCAGCAGCAGCAACTAGATTCATCCCATCTATGGTGGATCCTCAGTTGTTGAGTGAAGATGCAGTCGCGCAAGACAAATTATCAGAAGACAAGTTAACGCGGCAACTTGTCGAAGCAAATGCAATGAGCGATAGTTTGTTCAACGCAAGCTCTGACAACCAACAGCATTCTTGGGGTATTATGGAAGTTCCTATGCCAGCAAGTCAAGTTGCAGCACTGCAGGTTCAAGATCAAATGGCTCATATGAGTCAAATGACATATCCAGAACACAACCCTACCGATAATACATTCGAGAACGGTCAGCCACAAGCACAAAGCCCAAAACCCCACACTCGAATTGCTATGAATCCCATGACTACTGAATTTAGCGCTGAATATGGCAATGGCCAAAAGGCGACCAAACCAAAAGTCCGAGGAAAGTTTAATGAGGGCCGCAGAAAGGAGGTGTCTGATATTAGGAAAATTGGCTCTTGTCTTCGTTGTAGAATGTTGAAGAAACCATGTACGGCAGGAGATCCTTGTGATACTTGTAAGGGCGTCGAGAGTGCTCGTTTGTGGAAGACACCATGCATCCGAACACGAGTTGCACATGAGCTTTGTTTGTACTCCGCGAAACTTCACGCAGTGCTTGCTCACCACCAGGTACTGGCCGCAAAAGGTTCTGCGACCTTTCAAAACTCACTTTATCAAATTGAAGTTTCTCACTACCCAGGAACCACCATTTACGCGTCATTTCCGTGCCTAGAAGCACAAGATGAGGAGACTGGGCTCACGTCCTTTATCCTTGATACGGATAACGATGATCTCTCAACCAAGCTTGAAGCATATGCCAAGCGTATGATGCCGATCTTCATTGACAACGAACCTTCTCAATTCATTCGGACGACTCTTCAAACTGCTCTTAATGTTTCAATTCAAAAGCAAGACAATTTCCTTAGCCGTGCTTTAGAGTTCTGGGCAATTGTACACATATTTGTTGATTCAGAAATCAGATGGGAAATGTGTGCGAAAACTCCAAGTTTACCTGATGAAGAAGCTGGTCAGACCAAACCCATTCTTTCAACTGAGAGATCGTTTGCTATAATTCATACTCAACTGAATGCTGCAGCCGAAAAAAAAGCATCGCAAATGTGCAAGGGTATGTTGAATGAGCTCGAGAGACGTTTACTTAATAAGTCCTCGAAGTATTCTTTCGAGCTATTTTTGGTTACAGTCATCATTCTTAACTGTGTTGAGAAGTCTACCTGGCTTTTCAAATGCTGGGAGGGTGAAGATTTTCATGGACAGTGGCCGCTTGACAACCCTCCTCAATCTTATGCCAATCAAGGTGACGACCTCATTAACGTTCTTCAAATGCTCTTAAGAATGAGAGATATTCCACCGAAAACATTTGTTCGACAAGATTGTGGTCTTCTTGCCGTTGATGATACATCTGACCAAGTTATTCGAGATTTCTTTGATCAGGTTCAGCTTAGTTGTAAGTTTTTTTTCGCTTCTCGATATAAGCTAGCGTAATTACTAACCAAACACGAACAGTCACCGATGTTCATGATAAACAAGTCCGTCACTTCTTTGATCCAGCAGACTCTAGATCATATGAGCTTCGCTACATCTCTCGTCTTCTCCTTCCTCAGGTTCCCAACTAGCGAATACCCCTTCTCTATACTCTCGGATTTTATTTCCTTTCTGTTCCTGCATCTGGTGGCTCCATATTTGCAACATTTTCGGCGTTCCATGACTTCCATACAGAAAGGCGTATCACATAAAGGTTTCACAATTGTGCATATGGGTGGATAAATTTCTCTGTTTAAGGATTGGTTAGGGGTTGTGATCAGCTGGGAGTTTGTGGTGCAAATCTGTTCAATTATTGTCTTCGATTATATCCCAATTTCTCTTTTTATAAGTTTGATGCCTACCATAGTAGGTTATCTGATCAGTCATTTGGAACAGACATAGGACTCACATCAATTTACACTTGCTGCTTTTCCCCTTCCTTTTATTTTGATTTGCTTCTAGCAATACAATACGTACAATGCGTTCTCAGCGTTACAATTATACTTTCAATGGCTGGGAATACCCTAACAGAAATGTATGTTAAAATGACTTCAATGAATAAATAAGAAATTTATAAAATAAACGCAATGATAATGTGAGATTTGTTTATGTATAATGTGGATCCAAGTCTTCGATACTCAATCTGTGAATTAATTTGTATCTGGAAACTCCGAAATATAGTACTGTATATCATTCATTTTGCCAGCTAGCAAGCAAGCACGCACGCAAGCCCAGTTCTCACAAATATACACTTCAAGCTGGAGATGCAAGATTGCCACCTATCTCTCACACTCGTACTCATAGCCATTATATAGTACATACTTCAGTACCCACTACCTAAATAGTGCCTACTCATCAAACTCCAGAGAACTACAAAGCACAAAGTTATTGCTTATCTCGTCTCTTCTCGTCTCGTCTCTCGTGTCCTTAATTTCCCCATAAACATAATCACACTCACATATTATCTGATAACAAGCAATCCCATCCTCACTTCCACCGATCCATAAAATCTCCTCTCCACTAACCGACCGACCTCATTCATATCCCGATACTTATCAAAGATCTTTCATTCACTACAAATCGACATCTGAGTAGTGTCTTTTCATACCCGAGTCGGCAGCTGACAACTCGACGCTCGAAGCCTGAAGTAAGAAATATGAAATAACTTATGAGATGAAAGTTGCGATCTTACTATAATGTAAATATATAAGTAATTTACATATACTAATTAGAATCTCTATCAAGAGATCATTCTCGTTGTCACATTCCCATGCATGCTCACAAGGTATCTTTCTCCTTTTCTTACTACGTATAGCACACCACACATTCTACGTCAAGTCATTTCATCAAGTCATTTCATCAAGTCATTTCATCATATCACATCTGGAGGGATCTTTATTTTCTTACATTGCATGTTTCATCTCGCATCCACAACTAGTGCGCCTGGGGATATTATATTATATTACTTATTAGAAGTTCTGCACCTACGAATCTGGAACATCTACGAGTCCCAAGATCTAACCTCTCATACAGGGTCCTTGTACACAAGCACACTTCATCGAATAAAACTGACCCATCAAACACAAGTGAACATGAAAACCACATATCATTTTTCCACAAGATAACATATATTTCCTCGCTTCTAATTCCAGCTGAAACCCATCTTGAGCTTTTCCATTCCTGGTCACATCTCCGTCATTTCTCCATGCTATCACATATCACATCATACAATCATCTACAATCCACAACCCCAGCGAAAAGAAGGCCATGCAACATGCTTCTCAAATTGTCCCGTTCCTTCACTTGTCCATATGACCACATGAAATTCTCCCAAAATATACTCACCAATATTATCCCAACTCCGGTTCAAATCTGACCACTCGGGCTTTGCTCCAGAATATTTTCACCACGCCATGACTACTTTCTGGCAAGAAAAGTGAAAATCCCCACCAGCTACCAACCTAATCGCTATGCCATTGCAACGACTGAAAATGGAGAGTCGAATACGAGAACTCTTCCTGGGTGTATAAATTTAACAATAAGAAGAGCTCTAACCACTATATTGAAACCTAGTGGCCTCAAGTCGGCCCAACCCATCCCTAGGAGCAACATAACGTCTTCGATAGGTGTTTGTAAAGTCTTGCAATAAGCTGCGAACCTTTCGAACACCATCATGACCGATACTGAGCTTTTCACGAATGCTGTTCATTAATCGATCGATTTCTGCTTCTCTGACGGTTCCAGCTGGTAACATGCGTAGAATGCCATCAACCCAGCTGGCAGTTTCTTGTGGAAGTATCTCGAATAAACCAAGGAGAACACCACTGCCGTCGGTAAAGCAGTCTCCTGGGAAACTAATCATCATGCCTTTCATGATTCCTTTCACCAACTCGTTGCCATTAGCGAGAATAAGCTGCCTAACCAATTGTTGAATCTCGGGTGGATTGATATTGGAGGCTGAACTTGAAGGATTGTCGCCACCGTAACTGATGACATCTCGAATATAGTGTAGAACCGCAGATAGCGGCTCGCGTTGCTCAAGATCCAAAGCAGCGATGGCAGCTCTGAATATTGGTGTGAAGAGGTGCGATCGAATCATCTTGTGGGGATAGTAGAGTAAAGCATCAAGTAGGAGACGGTAGAAATCCTCGATGACATCAGGAAGATCTTGAGGTGGAAGATCAGCCATGGCCTTCAGCATCGCCGTCGATTGGGCTTCAAAGAAGGTATAGATTGACTCGGTGGTTTGTTCGTCGACGTGCTCCCGGTCCTCAGAGAACTCACGTAAGATGGCACTAGTAACCCAAAGGAAACAGCCCTGTCTTGACGCTGCAAAGCCTTCTGCAAGTTTGTTGGCCATTTGAGGAAGGAGAGGAGCCATTGATGTACGATAAGATATGATCATATATCTCCATGTACGACAAACTCGTTCACAAATTGGAGTGAAAGTCATGAATGAGTCTAAAATCGTCGACAGAATTGGGAAGATCTCTTGGCAGTATTTTACAGCCGGATGATCTTGACTTGACTCGATCCAAGGAGTAACAATCTGTATGAATAAGGTAATCAGTTGCATGTGATCTAAATTTTTGTCAGTGATTTTCCGGCGAGTACAACTGGGGAAAGTAATTACCAGCCACTTTAAGCTTTGATTCTTCATCATTAGCTTGATTTGCCAAGGCCATTAGCCTAGACATCAATGGATCACAATACAACTTCATGAGTTGATATGTTTGTGATGGTGGTTGAACAGCAACGACAGATGCAACACCTTCTGTCAACTCTTCTTGACTAACTCCAGGTAATTTGTCCAGAGTCTGGTCGTAAAATTGTTGCAGTTGTACAACTTGCCCACCGAGTAAGTGTTTGCAATCACTGCAAATGAACTTCATTGCCATGGCAGCAGCTCGCACGATTTCCTTCGAGTCTGTTGTAAATGACGATACAATATACTGGAATTGAGACTCTAGAAATTCGGGATGGTTAGAAGTCCACTCTGTGTAACGACCTAACACCATGATGGTTGCAAATCGAAGTTTTTCGTGATGAGGAATCTGAACGAGGAGAGGTATGATTTGGGGGAGTATAATGTCTTCGTCTTTATCGACTAATCGTCCCATCGCACGCATACCAAAGAGAGGTGCTTCGAGCTGTTGCCAATGTGGCACAGAGGCTGCTGTTGCCTGGCTAGCATAGGAGCCCATCCACGCCTTTATAGCGTCGTAAACCTTTGTGAGGCATGATGTAACGCCCATAATCTCACAGCAGTCTTTGAGAACGTCTCCCATGTGGTGACGGAACTCCCGGAACTTTTCCTCTGCGTCCCTATCACCATCAAACAAGTCCGTTTCATCTGCGCCATCGGCTGTAGGGAATTCCAGGTGCTTCATCATGATGTCAACGAGACTAGAGTATACATCCACATATTGCATGCGAGCTTCGATGTACATCTCAAGGATGAGATAGAGTTTGAGTTCATACCAGAAGATGAAAGTAAGAGATATGGCATCCTTATCAAAATCTCTGTGGGTACATTCTAAAATTGCCTCGACCAAAGGGCGGAAGACCTTGGGCTCACGAGCAATCAAGACAACCCATGCTTCACCAGCTTCGGCGAAAATGCGAGTAAAGCCTTTGAATGACTCAGAATCTTCTTCCTGTGCAGCTTGCGCAATGCGAGGCTGAAGCGCTAATACACGAGGTAAAAGTATTTCGATGGTAGGCATATACTCATCAACCTCGCGAGTCTCTTTAAATATAGCACAAAGACAATCTGTTGCAGCTTCGAAGGAACGGTCGTTGTTCAGGGCATTAAATATTACCGGTAAGAGAGGAGAGTTAACTATGTCGGCAACAGGTACTTCGCGGAGCCAAGATGTAATGACTTCAAGAAGTTGTGGGTTTGTCGCCGCAGATTCTGTGTGGTGTCAATTAGCCTCCTGCAACTGTATCCAAAAAGCAACTATTACGTACCAGATGATTGTGCATATGCAATCAGCAGTTGTACGACTTGGGCGGTGTTATCTCCCAATAATTCCTGAGTTCTCTGTTGAAGCTCATCTTCCTAATTGACGCATTAGACTTTAATATTCCCAATAACATCTCGACCTTTCCACATCGTTTCACATGCTTCGGGAATGGTGTATTTCGGCCCACATACTGTCAAAGTGATCTTTCGTCCTTCGGTGACTTCTTCTGGAAGAACTTTCAAGAAGTCTAGAACGCAGGCGAGGCTTTCTGCGGAGTTTCCTAAAGTTGATACTACCATCGGCACTACATCCTTCCAAGTTGTCATCTGTATAGCTAAAATGGCCAAGCAAACGCATAGTTGGATTCGAATTGGTCGTGGCCCTGTCGCAAACACTTTCAAGAGCTCTAAAAGCTGATTCCTTAGCGCTGGTAAGGAGTCGCTTGGTATTTGTTGGACGTCATATGTAATCTATAAGATTAGATTTCAATCTGAATAGGTGGGGTTCGTGATCATATATACCTTTCCTCTCAAAGTGGTAGCCGCAAAGAGCTTCGCATCTGGCTCAGCATTTGATGATAAGATGCCAATCGTGATCTGCCATGCCTCTGCCTACAAAAAGGGTGAGCCTCTGTCAACAACTAGTTTGGCGCAATAGTATTGAAACTAGAAAATGCAACATACCGACTTCTGGAAACTCTCTAGAAAACTATGCGCTGCCTCCTTCTGTCCCCGCTGACCATCGCGCATAGTATTTAAAGCTGCAATAACGGGAGTGAAGGCATCTTGCGGGCCATTCCCATTCGTGGCAACAGCGACCATTTTGATGGAGGGGCAGGTCTTGGGAGACAATAACAGATTAACGGGGTGATGTATTCATGTACAATTCGTGAATTTATCGGCAAAGAAATTACCAAATATAGAGAAATCTAGAAAAGAGGAATTAAGTGTATCAAGAATACGTTATGAATTCCTGGTGGTTGTAGGGTGTCTTAGAAAGAATCAGAATGTTCTTTTGTTGTAGAAGTGATGGAGGATGGACTTGTTCTGCCCGTTAAAGTTGGTTGCCGCAGCGAAATAAAGTTTTAGTGCCGTTTTGGCAGCCTTGTGGAAAGACAAGCTTAAGGTGCCCGTTAGCCAACCGCGTCCGAGAATTTTAAACATTTGATCAGGAGTTTAAAGGATTCAAACCCAACTCTCTCACCACTCAAGCTATCTTTTGAATAACAGTCATAGTCTTTACAGACTGTGTTTTTACGAGTAACCACTTCAACAAAAATCAACAAAAATCATCATGAATCGAGGCGGTGGAGGTGGCCGAAAGGTCCTTCTTCCCCCAATTAACTTCATTTTCAAGCTGCTCCAACAGCATACGCCGGTGTCTATTTGGTTATACGAGCAATTGGGAATCAGAATTGAAGGAAAGATCAGGGTGCGCGCACAAATCTCCCTTCTTATCATGATAATTTTCTAATGGATGGGCTATCAGGGTTTCGACGAATTCATGAACTTGGTGCTCGATGATGCAGTGGAGGTCAGGCAAGCTACAAAGGACAAAGAAGAGAGTCGCAGGGCGCTGGGTTAGTTTTCAAATTATGCGAACCTTAAGGAACAATTTATTAATAGGATGTAGGACAAATTCTCTTGAAGGGTGATAATGTTTCGTTAATCCAGAGCGCAAGTGGATAAGAGGTCGTGGGAAGGCGTACATTCAGAATGGGTTGTTATGAGAACAAAAAGTACTGTAGGACCTGGACCATGAGTTTTAGGGGAGTTCTTCGGTCATCTGGCTTTCTATCGAGTTGTTTATATTGAGGTGGATCTATTCTCTGGACACAAGACCATCTTTAATCTCACCATCTCCCAACAAAAGTCCGTGGAGAAGACTATCATGCTCTCCTACTGGCACTGAGATTTCTGCTCCAGAGTTCAAGAATTGCTCCTCAAGAGCCAAACCATAGAGCAATACATTTGTTCCTGGATTCGCTGGATTTGTCATTTGTGACCCTGACTCCTGTCTGTATCGATGCAAGAAGTAGTCATAGAAACCTTTGCCATGTCCGAGGCGTCTTATGAAGTTGCTTTTAGGATCAATGTCAAAGGCCACCCCAGGCAAGAGTATCATATCTAGGCCACCTTTGCTCGAAACAGTCTTCAATATACTTTCTCGTTCGTCCACAGTCTCTGCAGGGATCGTGGGGATTCCCCAACTATCTCTTTTCAAGGCTTCAAAATCTGCAAGGCTACGAAGGTCCACCATATCCATCACGGAACGAGGTGTATCAGGTGACTGGTTAGTAGATTTATGAAGGTAAGGTACGAAGACCTGTTTGCCGGATTCCAAAGCGTGGCGTACAATTGCATCAGTTTGCAATTCCCCAGTCGGCATAGCAAGATAGATCCCTATTCGTTTGGCTTGTTGATATGGTTTGAAATTGATGAGTCTGTGAAGAACAGCCGCACCTAATCAGATTAATGAACTGGCAGTGTATAAACGTGAACTCATTTTTCAACATGATCTAGAATACTTACTTTGAGTATGTACGGACTCATTTGTAACTGTAGACAGAACCTTTTTAATCGAGAGACGGAGCTCCTTTTTGCTCGACTTCAATGCTGCTGACGAAGCCATTGTTGATAGGTATGAAAACTGCTTTTTGGGCCAACCACCAATCGCTGAATCAACACAACCTTGAATACAATGCCAGAAAAGAAAAGGGCACTAAACTTATCAACGCTTATCAATTAGCCTAATGATAATGAGAAAAAAGACTTGAGCAATCAGACAGCTAGAATATTTAAAATGTTGCTATTTTTAAGTATTCGCAGTGGAGGCTGCTTGCGGTGGCGCCGCTAGATGTGGCTGAATGTTTATTAGCGATGTTACGAATTCCATCCCTAAATGGAAGTTCAAGCTCGTAATTCAAAAACTTATCCATCGACAACTACCATTCAGCAATATGGCACCACTCGTTCTGCCTTCAGTATTAATCGCGAGCGCATATTTACTGTCAACTGTGTCCGCAGAGCCAAATGTAGCTGAGCTTGTTGGAACATGGTCTACGAAGTCCGCCGCAGTGTTGACTGGCCCAGTACGTTTTTATTCTTAAATTAGGATGGCTGAATCATGAACATTGCGATTGGCACGCGCTGACATTGAGAACTAGGGCTTTTACAATCCAGTTAACGATACACTACTCGAACCTACTCATACCGGAATCTCATATTCTTTCACCGAAGATGGCTACTATGAAGAGGCATACTATCGAGCGGTCTCAAATCGTATGTATTCCTTCACAACCTTCGAGCGAAGACGATTATTGCACGAAGAGCATAACTGATAATACTGTAGCTGCGAAACCGAGCTGTGTGTCTTCGATAATGCAATGGCAACACGGTAAATTCGTCTTGAACTCCGATGGATCTCTTAGTTTGAATCCCTTTAGTGTGGATGGTCGTCAATTGCAATCTGCTCCATGTACTGCCAATAGTGCAACATACACACGATACAATCAGAGCGAGACACTTCAGGTTTGTGATTGCGCTCGCCTATTATATTGGTTATCGATATGTGGGAATACAAACAAGGTCGGATTGCTAACACTCCAACCTTCAGAAATATCAAGTCTACACGGATCCTTATACGAAGTTAACTCGACTTGATCTTTACCAATTTGATGGGACACCTGTAAACCCGATGTTTTTAGCCTATAGTCCCGCTCTGATGCTCCCTACTGAAACCCTCAACCCTACAACTTCAGCAACGTCAACTTCGAGCTCTAAAATGAAGCGGTGGCTGGGATATGGGGACGAACCAGAAGAACCCACAACTTCGGAAGGTTATCTTCTTCCTCTCAACAAGAACGCCAAGCATATTAGTCGCGGTATTGAGCAACCTTCACTTATCAATCGCATCGATCTTGACCTCGTTTGGTGGGCTGGGGTTGGATTAACCATCTTTGGAGGCGCAGCATATCTGTTATGATCACTTTAAGGCTGCACGATCGACTGTATTGTTGGATGTTTGTAAATTTGGAGGATTGGGGTTAGGAGATGAGGCATATATACCAATGGTGTCTGCAAATCAAGCACGGTGGAGTTTTTTGAGGGGTACCTTTTTCTGGGATATAAGAATTCTTTGGGTGCGAGTGATCTTACATCCACACTCAAGCAAGGCGTTGGAATCTTTCTATTGCGCGGGTTGTAATTGTTAGAAGTCTCTTCCCCCCCCCGATAGTCATGCTAGAAATGTCAAATGAAGTAAAAAAACTGAGTCTTGCATTGTAGATTTCCAGATTGTGATGGAGTTGACACAGATTTTGGCAAGTTGCTGGTAATTTGAAGATTATATTAACTAATTTGCTTTTCGACCTTCTAAGAATCCCACCCAAAAGATCTTCTATTACTTTCTTTTGCTCAAACATATCTTGCACGCTGCTTTTTATTGTTCCAAATCATAAGACCATCCAGCTCAGGCAGTGAAACAGCTTCCCCAGTCACCACCTGCAGTAGCGAAGCTCAAACTGTCCACAAACTTTGACAAACCACATCTGCCCAAGTCATCACCACCACAAGTTTCTAAAGGCAGCACACGATCGTTGACAATGACTCTAACTAGTTCCTCACTCTCTCCTGCACAGGTCATCTTCTCCACATACATCCTCGCTGCAAATGGTACTGACCAACTGGCCGAATAGCCATTTGTTTGCAAAGCATCTTCTCTTGTGGTGTTTGATAATGCGCTTGTGGAATTATATAAACCAAGAGCGGAGAAAATGCCAGTCATGTCGTTGTCATGACTGAAATCTGCATATAGTTTGATGGACTTATCAACGGGGAATGTGGCCGGATCGTCATCTAGAGTATGGTTTGTAGAGGTATGGTCTTGAAGGGGAGAATTTGTAAGACGGGCAATGAGCTCGTTGGTGAACCCTACACCTTGTGTTGGGCCCAATGGATTGCCCCAAGAGTATCCGTAGTATTTACCAAGGGATTGGTAGTAGTCGTAGGCTTTCCAGTCGGCAGCCGTGAAGATATTGCAAAAAGGGGAAATGGTGCCTGTGGGTGAGGCGACGGTATTGAAAGGGCAAAGATCCATTAAGCTTATGGTGTCGGCCATAGTGAGATTGACACCGGGGAGGTTTGAATTGAGACGGGATGTGATGTTTGGAGTGAAGATTGATGCCCACGTCGCTTGAGCAGAGTCTCCGATATTGGAGTCAGGCCCATCCTCGAAAACAGTACAGAGACCATGGTCGAGAGTGTTGTTGCTTCCTTTATCTTCGCTGATAATAACGATATTGAATGGGTAGCTAGCATTCGCTGTGGATGACGAATCTGCTAAACGAGCCGAATTGAACCCTTGCGTCCAGTTTTGAGCAGACTCAACAACACGGTCTTGACCCGAAGAACGAATAAATGGAGTGATGGATGAAGCTAGAGACATGTATCGATTATAGTACTTGATCCCAGAGTTGATCAGTTCCTGTTGTCCAAAAACGCTAAGCTGATCGGATCCTAGGGAATATTTATAGTCCTTGATGAACTTATAATCTGCTCCATAGGAAGTGGTAGTATTTTGAATTCTCCCAATAAGAGCCGTGTATGTTGCTGTCTTGCCAGCTGTAGGATCTCGTGCTCCATGACGAGACAAAATTTGGGCAAATGATATTTCACATTGATCAGGGACTGCGGCACTAATCTCTGAGGGAACTGAAAAATATGGAGAATATTGGCCCCAAAAATGTGAGATCTCTGGTTGACAAAAGTATCCAGCATTGATAGTATCACATGATGAGTTGGTAGGCAGCCCAGAGCCTCTATGTCAATGATCAGCAAGGAAATGAATAACAAGGGGAAACTTATAGTTCAACGTACACTGCTGCCCAATAGACAAACCCCAATACCACAACTGCTGCAACACCCATATTGATGGCTTTTCTCCTTGATCCCTTCTTGAACCTTCTCAAATGTTGCTCAAGACTCTCGAGAATATCATCCGACTCTGTGCTAGTAACTGGATCTGATTCATCTCCTGACGAGGGCAGAGGCTCATATTTATAACTTTCTTGTCCCGCCATAGCACGTCGTACCGCAGTGCGCTTTAATGAACGCTTCATCTTTGCGGCTCTGTTCTCCCGTCTGTTCTCCCGTCTGGGCAGAATAAGAAATCTGGAAGCTCGAATTGGATGGTTTCATTGGCTTAAATTGTCAGTTGACGAGAAGATCCAATGTTAGCATTTGCGGCCTTTTGCCTGTACCTTGCAATTTATGAACTTTCAGCGCAAGTACGGAGGATTTGTTTCTTCAGAGCTTCCTAATTCAATATTCAAATCGAATGCGACTGGCAAGTATCATTAATGCGTTTCACCACGTGTGGTGATCCCCAAGGATGTTGTAGTTGACCTGCATTACCGAATAAGAACCGAACAGGTTCGAGCAATTATGCGACCACGTGATTCACCAAACATGGTTGGACATCTGGAGCATGGAGGGTCTGTTGCACAGAAACTGGTGAAATGGGGTTTTAAACTGAGTACACTCAGATATTGCTGACAGCATGACATATGAATAGGCACGTAATTGATAGATATCGCAGTAATTCATAGACAATCACCGGCTAAAATCAAACATTCCCCGAGAAATCTTGTGAGATTTAGTGTTTTATGAACAGTTCGGGAATTTTATGCACTTGATGGTACAGTCTATACTTCCCTAAACCGGGTATCTAATGTATCTACAAACGGCTGATAATCGCTCCAGCATACTCATGAGTCTTGGAACTTCCACCCAAATCACCAGTCAAGGTCTTTCCTTCTGCCAAAACGTCGAAAATGGCAGTCTCTATTTTCTTTGCGTGGTCGTTCAAACCCATGTGTCTCAACATCATGATGGAACTGAGGAGAAGAGCTGTAGGGTTGGCAAGAGCCTTGCCGGCAATATCTGGTGCAGATCCGTGAACAGCCTCGAAGATAGAGCATTCATCTCCAATGTTTCCGGAAGGAGTAAGACCAAGACCACCAATAAGACCAGCGCACATATCTGAGAGAATGTCTCCGTAAAGGTTAGGCATAACCAAAACTTTGTCGTTGTATGGAGTTGGGTCGGTAACAATCTTCAGGCAAGTATTGTCAAGTAATTCAGAGTCAAACTCGACGGCTGGGAAATCTTTGGAAACTCTGTTTGCGGTGCTCAAGAAAAGACCATCACTCATCTTCATGATTGTGGCCTTGTGAACAGCTCGAACCTTCAACTTGTTGATATCTTCGGCGTATTGGAATGCGAATCGTAGAACACGCTCACTGGCTTCCCTTGTAATAAGCTTGATGCTTTGTACGACTCCGTCTACCACGACGTGCTCAATACCGGAGTATTCTCCCTCAGTGTTCTCACGGATAAGAACGGTATCAACGTTATCGTATGGTGTCTTGTATCCTGCGATTGACCGACATGGTCGAACGTTGGCGAAAAGGTTGAAAGTTCGGCGAAGAGTAAGGTTCAAAGATATATGTCCTTTGCCGATAGGGGTCTAATGGAGGTTAGTATCCGGCGCAGGCGAAAGACTAATAGCTGAGATAAACATACTGCTAGAGGACCCTTCAAAGCGACCTTGTTTCTGTTGATACTCTCGATAGTCTCTGCGGGGATAGCGGTCTTTCCGTCCCGGAGTTGCGGGGTAACATCAACTGGTTCCCACTTGATCGGTGCCTTTATTTCGTGTCAGAATTGACTCGAGATCCTTCAAATTTTCTCCTTACCTTGGCGGCTGTGAAGATATCCCTCACGGATTGGAAAATCTCTGGACCGATACCATCACCCTCAATCAAACTGACTGTGTAAAGTCCCTTGTAAAATGTCAGTGTCCGTATTCCAAGAGACTTCCATAGTATGCAATTGTGTCCCTTTCCCTTGCGTTCGGTTACAAGGTGAGCAGTATTGGAACCGCTCTCTTCTGGTTGGAGAAATGCCTTACATCTGAACCCTTTTGACCGTGGAATTGGGCAATCTTGGATTTCTCGGTAGCATATGTGCGGCGGGCCTACAATCATAAACAGTAAGCATGTGCTCGAATTTCGAATATGCAATAGCTGCATAGGAGCTAGAACTAAACATATTCTTACCTGGACAGCGGCTGGTTTCCAAGCACGTGAAGATACTTGGATGCACTGTCTTCGCGCAGGAGCGCCAAAAGATCTAATTGCTAACATGCTGTCTGCCAAAGGAATTCTCGCCAAAATATGCAAGAATGTGTTGGAAGAGGAGGAGAAAAGAGAGTAAATAGAGCCAAATGAGTTTAGAGAAAGAAGATTTGAGGTCGCGGCTAACTTACGGAAAGTTGCTTTTTTCCTCAAGTAATGGGTTGCTACTTTGGATTCCGCTGTTCCCACTTTCAGCCGTTTTGGCCCGGAACCATTATCGGCAATTCCCGACTCGCGATTCTGTACCTAATGAGTCTTGATGCTCAAACTGATGAATGAATGATACACGCTCGTACATTGAATCAAACGGCTGTGAAGTAGAACCTCGACAAATTATAATACATTTCATAAATTCAAGTTCGATCCAATTCAGATTTGGAATCTCAAAGTGGAATATGTAGCGTTGGAATTCAATTTATGAATTAATACCTTTAAATATCTGTTGCGACAATCTCGAATTAAACACGATTCAGTATGACGGACATGGAGCGGACCATTTTGGACCACTACCAGCTTTCATCTCCATATCCTATAGAATGGCCGGCGGATAAAGATACAAGTGATGTTTCAGATGAGGAGGATGAAGCTCCCAAGTCCAACCAGAATGGTGCAATGGCTGCAGCTGTCGCGCGCAGAAAGTCCAAATACTTTGCCCTGGAAAGAGCTAGCGATCGCAAGAGTCTCATTCCTAATGCACAAAAGTCGGGGGATGGGGTAGAGAATTTGGTTCAAAGAGACGAGCAAGATCCTCTTGGTAGCACCGATAGTGTTGTTAGAGTTCTTCGGCAGCAGGGTCTACCAGTACAAGACGACATAGCATTGCGTTTGTCTATCCTTCATTCCTCTTATACTTTCACTGACGGTACTAGGTAACAGGTTCCTCTTGTCGTCTACAACATTCTCGCCCGCCTTATTCCTCTCCCAAGTTCATTCTACTGCCTCTACGCAAGATCTATTACGCGGCTTAGATCTACTCTCTAGATCAATTGACCAAAAGTCCGCATCCCTCAAGGTCCTCGTCGAATCGAATTTCGAACGCTTCGTGCGTGCCAAAGCCACAATTGACAATGTATATACTGAGATGAAATATCGAGGGGCAGAACCACCCACAGCTTCTCGAGCTAGACCTCATTCCCGCCATGCCAGCAGAAGTAGTTTTCGAGCGAGTAGTGGTAATCAGATTGGAATGACGACTCCGGCACCTGTGGATGCGAGAAAAAAGAACGCATTGATGAAAGAAAGCGAATATGGTGTCCTTGGAATCAAGACTCCTCTTTTAGATGTGTCCGCAAAGGCAGAAGAGGTGTGGGGACCGGCATTAGGGGGAAGAGAGAAGGAAGATAGCCTGAAAGTAATGGCTGGAACCGTTGACCGGTACAAAGAATATTACGAGGTAAATGCTGCTATTACCGATAGTATCAAGCGTAAAGACTATGAAAGTATTGTCGAAGAATATACAAAAGCAAGACGGTTTGCGGATGACGCAAAGAAACTCACCGAAACGCTAGGAACTACACCACCGACTGATCCTCAGATACACCAAATTCTTCTAGCTGCACGCGTATGGCATGATGTCGAACATCAGATCGAGGATTTTAAACGTGATGTATGGAAGAAATTATCATTGGCACAAGGTTCAGCTAGAGCAGATGGGATTTTCGGCGCCCAGCAGGATCAGCACATGGAACTTATTGGAATATTACTCGAATTAGGAGTAACAGACAATCCCATCTGGGCTTGGTTACTGAGTCGTTTCGATCACCTTAAGGTCAAAATACAGACAACCTCGGATCGTTCCAAGGTCGAGATTGAAATTTTACGGCGACGACTAGCTAGTGCTGAAAAGCCTGCACCTCAAGTTATTGCTACTCACTTGCGGTCGCTTGGACGTCAAATAGTAGACAACAAACAAATGTCAGTCGATTCTCCAGACATCATTGAGCTATGGGAAAAATTGAACTCATTTCTCCATGGCATGTTCTCTGCACAAGGAATTCTTGGCGAAGTGACAGAATTCTGGCAAACTGTTCAGAGTTTCATTGATGGCAGAGCACAAAAAGCTTTACCAGTAGGTATTAATGGGAAGTCTCGAGAGCATCATCGACTTTCTAATGATAATATTATTGAGCTGCAACAAGGAACAGTTGAGTTGGTAGATATGCTTCGGGAAAGTATATACGAGTTGTTTGTTGATCCTCCAATTGAGGATATCTCAGCACTGTTTTCACCTCTGCCGCCCACCCCACGCACACCAAGAACAGCTGATTCGTTGACCCCGTCTGCCCTTCGAGGTTCTCGATTCACGTTCGATCCAAACAATCTCCCACCTCCATCACCTAAACGAGGTGAAGCATGGGAAAAATTTGCCTTCTGGCCACCATGGTCAAATTCAGCCAGTGGAGTCCGTTATTTGGCCAAATTCCTCGCGCTTGTAGGTTCTGGTGCAAGTGAAATGTCAGAAGTTTCACCTGTCATTAATGGAGATGGTTCAGCCCTGGAAAGATTAAAAGCCCTTGTTGGAGGAGCCCGTGAAAGATGTGTGACTGCAATTCTCGCAGCATGGAATAAGGATGCCGAAAATATCAAGGTTTTGGAAGATTGGAGGCGTTCTCCAGATAAAAGAGACCTAACAAGAATGCCAGCTAATTTCAGTGCTTTCGAAAGCGCGATTTTGTCAGGAATGCAAAAAATTCTTTATATTTCTGACGCATCAATCAAGCAAGGCTCTGCTGAGATCGTTCTACCCCCGCCAGCCAAACTCCTGCAAATGGTTCGCAGTCAGTTCGTGACAACCCTCTACAAAGCATTGAGTGGAATGGTCGAGAATGCAGAAAGATCTGTCAAAAAAGCTGAAGATGACTGGACCGCCGATACCGATGGTTTGGCGACTCCTGTGGCGATGGTTGTTGCTACAAGCATGGGTGCTGGAACTGTCGATGCTAGCGATCGCGTAAGTCAAATCACCTATATTTATTCTTGAAAACCGGATTAACTTTTGTAGAATGTTCGGATGCTTTTAACTTTAAGCAATCTGCAAGCGCTTCGTGTTGATGTCGTTCCAAATCTTACAACGCAGTTCGAGAATGCTTTCTCGGTCAAACTTACAGAGGAAGCCAAGACGATAAGAGATGTCCTAGGGCAAATTGACGCTCGTCTTTTCCAATCGTATACTAAGCCTACTGTGGAGACTCTCCGCGATATTGTGCGTCGCGGAGTTTTGGCACCGGATTGGGCGCCAACCGAACAACCAAAAGAAGTTCGGCCTTATGTATACGAAGCTCTACTGTGTCTCGTTATCGTCCATACACAAGTATCTACAACTGCCTCTTCCCTCACTGGCCAAGTTCTCTCTTATCTCTTAGAGCAAGTATCCCTGGAATTCTTAGAGGCCTTCAAACAACGTCAGCGATTTCCCCTCAATTCTCTTATGCAAGCTACTCTTGATATTGAATTTGTCGCACAGACTATGAATCAATATACCACAGAGCGAGCAACAGAGACCTCAAGCCAGATCTATCAAGAGTTAGATAAAGGAACAGATGGCGAAGCGAGAGCAAGGTTACAAAAAATACTGCCTGGGATGAGAGTAGATTTGAAGAGATTAAGGGAGGCGAGTAAGAGCGAATTCTCTTGCTTCAAGAAGGCGAGGAGTGGAAATAAAGCAGATAGAACTGCTAGTTCTAGTGCGCAAAGTACCGTTTAGATATGAAGACCAATTAGAAAATAACCTCTTCCAAGATTACTCCATCGTAATAGTAATATATGGGCCTTAATCGAAAACTTTAACTAGGGGTGGAGAAAATCCGTAGTCGATTGAAGATCCAAAATCAACAAAAATTAGAGATTTATTGTTGTCTTTGTGAAGTTTATGGGTATCTCAAAAGCATTGCAGAAGCATCATGGATGCTCATCTTTTTTCTGACCCTTCACGAATATCTGTACTATTTTGATTGCTTGGATGCATCACAAAGTTTCTGCACTTATTTACCAGTACACCTGTATGTATGTTGAATATCATAAGAGCTATTGGATTGATCAGGCCGTAAAGACATAATTATTAGAAAAAACAGTGTATCTTATCCCACCTTGATTAAAAGCAATAAACACCATCTCCCCCTAATTCCTTCCTTAGACTAGGATCTCTCTCTCACTTTGCCCGTTGACTTTTCAACATTCCCCGTCTTCGGCGTCCAAAGATCCAAAAGCTTCTCAACCACACCATCTCCCCTCTTCAAAACGATCGGAATTCTAATGACATCTTCTTCATCATCACTATCATCTGAGATTTCACTATCAGAACAACGTTGGCCCATACGTCTATTATTGCGACCTGTTCTTCTCACTCTTCTGACTCTACTATCATAAGTAGTATCACTATCGCTCCCCGAGCTACCTGAATCATCGGGATCACTCATATTCATACCTCTATCTCTCCCATTGCCTCTCGGTCGTGGTCTGAAGCGATCGATGTAGACTGGAGCTGCTGCTACAGGCTGTGGAGGCGGTGGCGGAGGTCCAGGCATTGGTAGTGGCATTTCGACCAGTGGACCTGGTCGTGGAGGAAGAACATTATTGAAGCCGGGACGTGGTCCTCGCACAAGCAGATTATAAATCGCATAAGGTTTATACTCTCTCTTCAGAGATCTTCGAGTGATCAAATGCATCATCGTTGCAGTTTGGGGGGCATGACCGCGAGTAACAAGATCCACTTCCCCCATACTGTTGTGAAGACTTAGTTCGACCCAGCACCATTCAAACCTGTGATCTCGTTCTTTCACTTGAAGATCTTCCAAGATTTTGGTCATGTGAATAGATTGTTGATCCGTGAGACGGACTTGAGAGTTTATAACGGAGCTTCCACGTTTGTTGAATGAATCTACGCGAGCGACTATGTCGGGAAGTGTGTTGTATTCGTGGGTTATGATTATCTTAAACCATGTGCGAGGCTGACTGGATTCGATAGGCTCGGCTTGTCGAATCGTATACTCTGCGTATGTTGTGAGTGCGATTAATGCTTCAGCATCGCTGCAGATGTGAAGCTCGCTTGAATTGGAATGTGGTTTAGGGGCTGGAGGCGGGTGTGGCGGTGGAGGAATATTAAGGCCTCTGGCTTGATTAAAAGGGGGCAAACAATGCTCCTGATTAGCATAGTTCATTCCACCTACATTAATTGCAAAAGTCAACAATTTATCATAATTAAAATACACTACCTAGTACTTACGTGCGGGCGCATCTAATGAATCTGGGAAGATACATTGAGACCCAGTGATATTGTTCGAAGCTACTGTCATTGGAGGAGATCTTATGGTTGATTGCATAGAAGGAGGTGGATACGGATAAGGCATATTTCTGGGAGGAGGGGGAGGAGGACTTGGTAGAGTTCTAGGGGGTGGCGGACCTGGTTGAAGAACCCCTGGAGGTGTAGGAGGATGAGGAAAGCGCTGTACAAATATTCCCACAGTTCCACGAGGTATGGGACTTATTCTTTTACCATCATTCAAGTGCTCTCGAACAATAGCTAATATGACTCGGCCGTTCGAATGCTGCGGTAGAAGGGGAGTGTCAGACGTCTCTGCAATGAGACGCATCCATGCATTGATTTTATTCTCCTGTAAAACCTTAAGTACCACTACCTCTCGACGCAATTCTGTCTGCCAGTAAGAACACAGAGCTATATCAAGTGTATTGTGTTCAAATCTTGTCAGCTTACTGAAAGTCTCAAGCCAGCTGTTGTCATTCGATTGGCTCAGAATCGTACGCATGTGTGTGGTTTCCAAGCTGTGAAAGGCGGAGTGAGGAATTGGTCTAATGTCAGAACCTTGAATGAGAAAAGCGTCAAGTACGCTTGAAGTCCTTTCCAAAACTTTCTTCATCTCAGCAGCAAGAGACTCCTTGCTTCGAAAGAGACTTTTGATCTTGAAGCTAAAGCGGTTGTGGGCCGATTTGAAGAGTTGGCCTTCTGATGCTCGAGGCCTGTTATCATCAGTATAAGGAAACTATAGTCATCAATTATTCGTAGAACTTACTCCGCGTGTTTCTTTACTGCTTGCTCCTCTTCCGTCCCGGTTACAGAATCTGCCTTGCTTTCCTGGCCTTTCTTATTCGATAATATTTTTGGAGAGGTTGGGGGATTTGTAAATAGGACTTGCTCCAATAGCGGCGTAGTGGGGCCTCTGTGGCTCTCGTATGAGGGCGGGTTGGCCTTAATAATATCAGCACACATGCAAGGTAACTCTTAGAGACTCATATGCTGTGGGCTTTGACGAAAGGGTCAACTGTTAGGTAAAAAGGCAGGGGAATTGTCTGGAAAATCAGATTTGTTTCGGGGAATTTACTCACATTTGGAGTAGTGAGGTCAATAACTCTTGAAGTCGACATAGAATTTGGAATCGGCGCTCTTGGCATAGATACCATTACAGGGGGTGGAAGGGGCGAGGCATCACTTATAACCCTGGGCGGAAGCTGGGGAACCCGTAATTCTACAGGCCGAAATGGAGGAAAGGGTGGAGGGGGCGGAGGGGAGTATGTGGCAAAGTTCAAGCGTGGGTTTCGTCTTCTCCTAGAGATAGCCGAGCCAACTTCACTATCGCTATCCGATCCACTGAGCGTGTATGCAGAGCTACTTCTAGAACGAAAGTAGCGACGTCGACTGGGTGGAGAGCTACAAACTAGATCGAAGGTGCGGTTGATACGTTCGTGATAGAGGACGATCCTTTCGATATCGACTTTTCCAGAAGATCTGTATTTGGTAAGTAATTTCTTCTCAATGGAATAATGTAAACTCACAGATCTCCTAGAAGCGAGCCAACAGTAACAACTTGGTACACCAAAAGAAGATGCAATTGGATCTTTTTGAACCGCTCCAGGTAGCCATATGTATCGTTCTCTACACGATACCAGACTGCAGTCTCAAGGTCATTCAGGAACTTTTCCTCGTCGAGCTTTAGTTGCGTTGGCACCACAGGTGCAATGATCTCCGCTTTGGGGGGTTTCGCAATTTTTCGCTTCTTCTTTCGTTCCTCCTTCTGAGCAGCTTTTGTAACCGTAGGAGCAATCTTGTCCAAGACCTTAGCACACTCTCCCACAAGCAAATTCACAAATTGAAGGCCACCTTCGCTAAAGACGTGATTCTGGGGTTTACCTGCGTCTTCTCGTTTCAAAAAGCCAAGCACTTCATTGAGCGTACCAATGGTAGAACTGAGATGGCTAATATGTTCCTCAACAACACTAGGTATACTGTTTTCATTCTCCGTAGAGAGCAGTCGATATCTATGAAAAACGAAAGAAAGCCGTCCAGCAAAAGCCAAGATGCTGTGTAGGCCCAGTAAATCGATCGCTGCAACGTTTCCCATTCTTGCTGTGTCCTTTCCAGCAGGAAATTAATGGTTCAGGTGGAATGAAGGGATTGAATGAGATCTTCGAATGGTAGAGGTCGAGTTGAAAAGGGAATTGAATACCCCAGGCAATCAGAGCAGATGTATGCTGCCTTGTTTCCCCGCTTCAAACCTATCGAAATGAGGCTAACTGGCCGCATATGCTTCATTGGAGGAAATAGAAACAAGTTTTATATTAAGCCACAATCCGACTCAATTGTGGTCATGCAGAGAATATGCATCTTTCTAAATTGTAGGTAAAGTGTTTGGCGTTGTACGATTATCAATTCAAACCTCACCGACTGGACTCTGCGTAATCGATAATGATTGTCTAAGAAGCCATCTGCAGGTTGAGAGAATAATCATCTTGTCCGTAACATATTTCGGACCATCTTATGGAAGTGAGTACAAACACAATATATCAATATCGCTCTTACTAGGATTGACCCGTTTCTGGCCCGAGCATTTGGGGTCGAAATGTAAATTCTAGAAGAGAAGTTGGACGTTGTCTTTCACAGATGTCTAAATGGAGACTAATGACCATAGAAATATGCCGGCACCCGCAGACCGGTCAGCTTACCAAAATTTTTCCTCGCAAACAGGGCGATTCGTGTCACATTTCACCACATGGCGACAAGAATCGACCAATACCGACACTGCAAATATGGCATCACGAATGGATGGATTGACACCGAGTTCATATTTCTCTACACCACTTGAGCATAACCCCAGTCAAACCTTCAACACTGCCGGGAATTTCCTCCAATGCAATATCTACTTTCCACATACGGCCTGCAATTCCACCCACTTGTGCCGCACCAACAGCTGCAGATATAAGCAAATCATAATCTACTAATCGTTCCCATGCCCCCAAAGCGACATCCCTTCCCCATACTTTAGCACTTCCTCCTAAAGCTGCAACTCCCGTGCTCGATGTCTGTATCTTATGCCTTGATGTCAAAGAGCTATACTCGTCGTAAGCCATTGCGAAATTGCAAGTGTCCGTGTCAAGAATGATGTCAAGTCGAGCGGCAGCTATCAGCATAGCAAGTTCCAACTCGGATAAACCCTGAAGAATGTGGAGTTTAGAGTCCGGGGCCGAAAGCGCCATATTAGCATGATTAAATGATTGGCCACGCAATGGGAAGTTCTGCATTGAAAGACTTGATATGGGAAGAATCAAGGAGGTAAAAAATGCAGGCACCGATTTAGACCGGTAGAAATTTGATTGAATATGATGCTTGAAACTTTTGTCGTTGTTGTACAGTTTCTGGTGCCAGTATTAGTTATATGAGCGTGAGAGAGAAAATAGGATCTTACCTCGATCATGTTCTGCCAAAATGATAGAAACTCTCTTTGTCCAGGTGTCGAAATGTCAAATCCCTCGTCATCGTAATCATCGCTGTCAACAATGAGGCCCTGTTTACATACTTCCCAAAATGCTGGAAGACTTCTAGGTAATGATAAATGCACATATCGGTGACTAAAACGACTTTTGACTCTCTTTTCCAGACTTTCGACTACATCCACACGAGTGGTAAGACCAAGTACAGCAATAGGCGCTTTCCTGGCCTGTGCTATATCGAATAGATTGTAGAGTAAAGTTTGTCGAGAATGCGTCGTGAATAGGTCAAATTCGTCTAGTACGAAGACAACAGATTTAGCAGCATGGTCTGTCTCGATTTCTGATATCTCCGATGGATGGGAGAGTAAAGCCAGAAGAGAGGCCAGGGTATCAGCATAATTATTAATCTGTATAAAATGTTAACACAGGCATGATGTTAGTCCACACAGATCCTTACCTTGCCGTTAGAGTCATCTTCAATTTCCATTTCCCTGCCCAATTGTCTCCATATCTCGCGCAACGCTAGCCGATCGTCAGTATGGACAAATCCGTTAAGTCTAACGACATGAAATTTTTGTCTATGGTCTTTTCCAAGATCTGAAATTACTGATTCAACCAGCTGCGCATGAATTAGCTTAACATCTAAGTTTATTTTTTGGAATGGATCTTACGGTGGTCTTTCCAGAGCCCCTTGCACCAATAAGCAACATAGAGTTACCCTCGCCAGCCAAAACTGTTTGTTCGACGAGCTGATGTACCTTATGCATATCATCTCCATGGCCTTGGATTCTTAGGCGTTTCTCTCCGGTAAGGCGATTCAGTAATACTCTTTGCATTGTTTTTAGATGGGTTTCAAACCCCTCAATGCTGGGAACTTCATTTGATATTGGACCCAAATCTGTTTCTCCAACGAGTAAATCATGATCTACATCAGAAATGCAAGTCTCACAAAGCCATTCACCTCGAGGCTTCTTGGGAATATTGCCGCAAGATTGGTGAACGGCATAATCACAATTCTCACACAGAATAATCTCGTTCGGTTTCTCTGAATCCAATCCTTTGCAAACAGCACATGATATTTCGTCATCAGAGTCGGTCACACCATCGTTTTCAGCAGCTCTCGCTGCTTCTGCTGCTACCCTAGCCTTTTGACACTTCTTGCAAAACCAATCACCTTCGGGTATTTTTGGCACACTGTAACATTTCTGATGCACAATGAGGGGGCATCCATCGCAAAACAAAATCTTGTTCGGAGCTACTGAATCAGGTTTCGTACAGATCTCGCAAACGGGACCGTCATCATCATCTTCATCATAATAATCATCAATCGAACGTGACGTTAATGGTATAGTTTTGTCCTGTGAATTCTTGAGGCGTGCCTCAGACTGTTATCTAGTTAGTACACATGATGTAATATCCTTAACGTTGTCTAATGATAAGCGGTTTTGCTTCATAAATGATTCTACCTACTGGAATATCTTTAAACCCCTCTAAATTATCCTTGCCAGATTCGTCGAATGCAACGCTCTTCCTTATTGTTGAATTCCTAGACTTGCTAGGAGTTAGGATACCTTTTGGAGTCGCGGCTGTTGAACCTGCCAAACCATCTATTATCCGCTTCGGCCTGCCACGTTTCGGTGTGCTAGATTCGGGTGCTTCAGTGGTCTTTCCTCGAGCCTTTGAAATCACATCTTTTGAATTGGAGATTCGCGTCGATCGACTATTGTATGTTTTTGTAGACTTCTCGGCACGTTCTATATCTTCATTACTAGCTTCAGTATCTTTATTCTGCTCGTTCTTCGTAGATTCGTTTTGAATAGCTTGTCGTGATAATGCTTTCGCCTTCTCAAGATATTCTTTATTCTTAGGCGGTCGCCCACGACCACGTTTTGGAGGCGGCACCAATTCCTTCGCTGTAGAATTTGCCGCCTTGGTGTTGTTTCTCGCTACCGGTTTGGTATTTGATTCCCTTGATGGATTGGTATTCTCTTCTTCGTCATCCGTAACCTTAAAGTCGTAGATATCCTCGCCCAATTCGTCTGGACTCCCTTCAGCCTCCTTCTTAACCCCTAATCCAAGCAGTTTCTTGAACCGACCCGAGATACCGCCAAGCGTGGAGGTAGGCACATCTACCTTTTGACGTTTCGCTGCAGATGTTTGCAATTTTGCAGGTAGAGGGGATAATTCGTCGGCTTCATCTGATATACGAGATCTAAGGCGTTTCCGTGTACTTGATGGTTCTGGTGGTGACATAATCAAGAAAGGACCACTTTAGACTTTCTTCGTGTCTAGGGAATGATTCATGTCGTTGGCAAATGTGATTGGGACCAAATGGAGCGGTCGACAATTATAAAGGTTGCTTGGGAGACGCGTCGTGAATTAAAATAGCGCTAGCGGCCGCTGTGCTACAGGGGCTTTCAAAGGCCATCATCGTTCTCGCCTGAAAGTATCAGATGAATGTAATCTTGCAATGAATATATCAAGCATTATTCAACCTATCTTATCCCATGTTCTCAAAACAGCAGGATCATTCAAGGCTTTTCAGAAAATCCAATGTCTACTTGTTGCTCCTATTTGCTTCTAGCATACTCTCTATTTTTACGGTGCAAGTGCAATATCGTTTGTTCCATGCAAACCTTGAATGGGTTACCAAGTTGTGCGATTTGAAATGTCCACTTCACTGAGAGAATAGCAGATAGATAAGACCCGGATGACCAGTAGTTTGGACTGGCACACTAGATGTGACTTTTAATATTCAAGATGAGCGTGAAAGTTCAGGCCATCTGAATATTCCAATTGTATTCGGAAGTTGAAAGGCTCAGGGTGTCGGACAGAAGTCTGTAATGTTGGAGACCCTGACTCAGATTGTGGCGCCGCAGTGTCTCAGTGTTGCATCATGGATGGGCGAACATTTTCTTTGTTTGGAAATACGAAAAAGCATCTATATAGTATGACCAATGATTTCTCGCTGTCTTCGTGTCCTCGTGCAATGAAGTCATTAGCAGTGAGGCTTTGATCGAAGAGAATTGATGAACGATCATCACCTTCTAAAGATTATCTCATCTTTCGGTTGTTCCGATCGGAGACGGCGTGGATAGAGAAAAATCACCCAATCATTGAAACCTTGTTTTATTCATCCTTCCAGTCAAATTTCATGTCAACATTTTATAGAGTGGCTACCTAGTGTTCGAGGTTCAATGATAATCCAGTATATGAGTACTATATTGTAACTGTTAAACAGCTTCGTGCACTTAGATCACATGATATGGGCCTTTACAGCAATAGTACTGTCAGTTGGGGTGAAACTCATTAGATTAACTTCGTTATGAACGGCTGGAGGCCATCAAAAATTCCCTAAACAGGCATACCAGATGTCCATTCTATACTGTCATTATGGTCATCTCTCATATCGTTGCGCCATAAGACACTCTGTCCTCGACTGCCTCGACAAAACAGACAATTGCGCCGGAGCAGTAACTCTAGAATAATATCTAGGCTGAATAAGCGGGCAAGTCTTTCTCGTCTTCATTCACTTCCCTGACTGTAACATTGAACATATCCTTCATTTTCGCCCCGAACTTGGTCCAAGTACATTTTCCGGGAATGCAGTGACACACACATCCACAATCCATCACATCGTCTTCTCTTGTCTTGTCACCCGCGTGGAATCCTAAGGTCTTATTCTCTTGATAAAGAAGCATCTCAAGAATCGATAAATATATGAAAGTGTCCAATTCCCCTTCAGCATTATCGAAGGGTTCACCTGACGTGACAACATTACACTTGTCATACATGCGAAATTTGCCAGAAACCCCGTTGAAACAATTCGGATCGAAAGCCATCATAGCGTACACCCGCATCTCGCCTTCTTTCGTTAAGAAGTATTGCATTGTCTTTTTCTGGTATTTCCATGTATATTTTCCCGAAAGTTCCCGACCCTCAAGATATTTCTCCGAAGCAGTATACTTGAAGGATAATCTCTGATGAGTTGAGAAACAAAAGTTTCTGCGCTTCAATCTGATTTGTTTTCCAGAAGCAAGACACATAAGATATCCTCTACCTCTTTTATTGACAGTGAGCCAGGAGGATTCAGAGGACGGCGGTGGTAAAGGGGAGTCATCCCGTGCGGATGCAAGGTGAATTCCAGAAGCAGGGGCTGCAAGATGCCAGCGTGCTTCTGACTGGGGATTGATGAAGCATTCCACCTTGAGGGCGCCGTGGTAATACGTCGACATCTCTATGAAAAGGTGTTTGAAATTGTGCTTGGTAAATGCGAAGAGAAGTTTGGGAGTGTTCAAGTGTGATAGACCAGGGGCCCGGGGCCGGGGGAAGAGCGTATCTTTGTTCACAACGGTCCAAGCTAACTAAACACTAGTCGCCAAGGATGACATCTATCACATACGTACTAACCAAGTGTATTGGCATTGATCCCTCTAACTCAATGAAGTCAAGGCTTCTAACTCTGAACACAGATACAAAACAAAGTATAAACCACGCCGCATTTCTCCAACCAGATCGATTGCACAAGGCTACTCTGCCTTTTCGCAATCATTGCCCTGTTGTTAGGGTCATGAATGGCTTATTGGATTGCACCTTTCCATGACGGGGTCCTATTACCTTGCCGAATTTCGTTTGAAACGCTGATAGAGTAGAAACCTACATCCTTTTTCGTCTTCGGACAACCAATCCTTAAGAAAAGCTTATTCTTCTGTGACCAAGTCCAATTTTCATTGTATTTCCGAGGCCAACGTCCGGAAACCAAGTTCATAGGATGTTGAGATGTGCGCTAAATCTATCTACCGAATCGAACCGTTCATACTCAACGGGTTTAGCGAGCCCAACACTTTACTTTAGCTACTTAGGTAGACGGATTGACATCCGGAACGTAGACTCGAAAGATTATCGCAACGACACCAAAAGCAAAGCTGAATTTAACAACAGGTTTATAACAATTATCAGAAACACCATATCAAAATGGCAATTTCTTATCTCCAGTCAAGTTTATTTGGGTTCACATGAAACTTGAATGATGAGGGGTAAGGTTGAGAAAAGCTAGATTTATATCTATCTCAACGATGCAAGCGTTGGGTTCAGATCTTTGGTTAGGTTTGAATACAAGTCTTCGATTTTTTTGGCAGTATCTACCAAGTCCAACAGGTATATGACCTTTTGAATTGCATGTGAAGATCAGCATGGACGCTTTACGTATTTCATATCCGGGCGATATGAAAGCAGCGAATAATAAAGGTAACAATTGGTCGAGAGTCTGCAGCCCAGGTGTTAGCATATACTTTAAATAGACTTCTTACCACATAGACACAAAAAGTACGTATCGCACTAAACCGTATTGAGATAAGGTTATTGTCCTATTTCCTATTTCCACGTGATAGATCCGAACATCCAATGATACTCACGGAACCTTATTCCCAAATAGGGATAGTGTAATACTAAGTCGTTGAGTTTATGCGGTGTTTGCTTCTTCGGCCCATAGATGGATTTCTCTTCTCATGATGCGATTATCTAGGAAAATCTGCCCAGGCTCCAGGTCGGAGGTGCATAGCCGGTAGTGTCGGGACTATAAGTCAGGCTAGCTCTATTCTATGATCATCAATCGAGTCAACACGCACTAGCTTATGCTAACTTTCCTTTGAGTTTCACGTGTCGATGAACAACTTTGGATGCAGCGATGTTATTGATCTAAATATCTTCGGAGGTTTATAGATTGTCGCAGCGATTGCTGTCTCACTTGAAAATGGTGAAAGGTACTGAAAAAGCTAACTTGTTACATTGATTCATTCCGAGTACCGACACCCATCATTCCATCATTATCATAGTTCTATAGTACACGTACCACCTTTCATAAGATCGTTAAGCACCAGCATGCAAGATATATCCACCATCGACAGCCACGGTCTGTCCGTTCAAATACTGGTTGGTAGCCGCGAACAATATCGCACCGGCCATGTCTTCGTCCTTGCCCGGTCTTTTGGCGGGAACCTTCTCATACTTCTCCTTCTCAATGTGGCTCTTCTGATCTTGTCCACTCTCGCCACCAGTCGTCATCTCACTAGGGAATACACCCGGTGCAATGCTATTGACTCTGATCTTCAATCCGTTACCCGCGATCTCCGAAGATAGCATCTTCGTCAAGTGAATGGCTGCAGCTTTGCTAGCGTTGTACCCGAAATGATGTTGTGAAGATTGAACAATACCGGAGATCGAGGAGATGTTAATCACAGTTCCGGAGTATCCGTATTGATGATCCGAAGCCTTTTGGAGCAGAGGCAGGAAAGCTGTGGCCATGAAGAATAATTGAGGAACATTGGTACGGTATGTATTGCACCAATCATCGAACGTCGAGCTCTCATCATCAAAAAGATTCTTCTTCATTTCCTCCGCAGTCTTGGCCTCCGTTTGCTGGGTAGCTCCAGAAATTCCGGCATTGTTGATTAAGATGCAGAGACATTTCTCTTTCGATTCAATCTCCTTTACCACACGAGCAATTTCGTCTTTGCGTGTAACGTCCGCAACGATAGGGATAATCTCTCCCTCAATGTTTTGGCCATGATGTTTAACAACATTTTCAAGCTTTTCTTCGGTTCGGCCCACAATATATACTTTGGCACCGTTCACAGCCAGTGCTTGAGTTGCCATCAAACCAATTCCTGATCCGCCACCTGTCACGAGGGCCACCTGCTTTATGTGAGTCTCATATCCATTTCAATATAAGGAAGAGGGCAATTACCTTGCCCTTGACATTGAACACATTACTCAAAAGGAAGTTGTTGTTAGAATCAGACATTTTGGTTGTAGAAGTTGAGAAGTGATTTGGAGACTGTTGAAATCGAGGATTGGAGATGCTTTTCATATAGTTTCGATATTGCGTTATGGAGGAAATGCTCAGGGATGGAATTCTGCAGATGCTTCGGCGGGATGAATTGGGAAATGTCATTGACGTCATTACTGAAGAGTACTTCGGACGACTGATACGTAATAATGCATTTTGTGACATGATTGTGGACTGTTTCTTCCAGAATATGAGTTAAAAATGTAATATTAAAGGAAGTTGTGAGGAATTATCGATTGATTGAATTAAAAGGAGATGGAGTTGGAAAAAGAGAAACGACTAGCAAGGAAAGCATCTCAAATGTATTCACGCCATCAAACCATAATCAAAAAAGCGGAAAGCAATAAAAACATGCAGATTCCCATATTAAAAATGAATCAATCGTCGATAACAATTCCCATATTCTTGGTTTTCCATGCCTAAAGTCGGTGGTGTCAATACTAATGTGAAGTCTGGACCTGAAGATCTCTCCCCGCATTTTGATATATATCGATGACGTTTAGCGAATAGGGTGCTATCACATGAATGTCACGTTTCTTCTCTTCCTCTATCTTTTGTGTTGTGGCAATTTTGTCAATTCCTTTGTTAATTATCATGCTCAGATTAAATAAAAACTAGATACCCGTATATATATATATTCCTATGAAGATCGATCGAATACTCAAACCGGATATCATCTAAGTAATTAGTCTTGGTCGGGCGAATAACCTGTCAACAACGTCTGCAACTTTTCTTGGAAACTAGTTGATATTCTAATAGCTATTTAAAAAGTTTGGGAAGAAAGAGAAAATTTGCATCACTCTCTGTACCCGGATTTTGAAACATTCGTAAGTGAGAGCTCTGCGATCTCAAGTCTAGTAGCGCTAGACGAGATGCATTAGATGGACTTCGATCTATGCCAAAGATCTCCCTTTTACGCGGGATGACAAGCGATTTTGTTTGTATTTACATCTTTTTGCTACTCTGTTTGTCAAATATATGTTTCACCTATCTTAATGATAATGTCTTGAGGATGAAGTACCTTCTAAGGGTAGTCTGCTAAGGAGGCACCTAGTCATCATCATTGAGTGTTCAAACAATGAACTTACAGCTATTTTCAATGTATATACATACTATTCTCATTAGAAATCTATGACGAGATGGTATTTATCGAAACCAAACCCAATGAATGTAGCAAAGTACCTTCCTCTCCTCTCCTCATGTTAATGAAAGAAATGATAGTTCCAACTTGGAGAATTATGTAACTCCGGATGAAAGAAAATTCTTACATTTACAGAATTATGCTGGAGTTTAAGGGGGAAAGAAGAAATGAGGAATCGGTACGCTGGGGAAGAAAGCATGTTGTCTACAACTGTCTCTACCAGCTCTAAGTTTCAAGTATAGTCAGGGTTCAGTCAAGAACAGAAAGATGACGAGGCAAGGATCTAGTCAAATTGCTAAAGCTTGAGAAGTGAAAACGTTTTTTTCTTGAGAATATAAATAGTATTATTCAACTCCGCGCCTTTTGTCGGACCAGAAATTGTATCTCTCATTCCATTTACATCTCAAACTTTTCATCAATAACTCGTCTCAATGATAAACACTCAAAAGCCTCTCTCCCATTATCCAAAGGAATTCCTCTCGACATCACATCTTTCACACCTCCACCTTCCAGGACCCAACGGTCATTACCAAAAGCATCAATCAAACACCCGACCAACATTCCAACCATCATTGGCGCCATCTTCGATGCTGGGCACAGAAACTTGCCTTTCCCAAACGGCATCCATGCTTCCTTATATGCCACGTTACCTTTATCCTCCAATTCATTCCATCGTTCTGGTCTGAACTCATTTCCATCCGTTCCCCATATCTCTTCAGTCCTTTGTATAAACTCAACATCTACCGCGAAGATTGAACCATTGTCTGTATCCTGACGATATATCCTCTTTGTCGGTGGATACAAACGCAGAGCTTCGAAGACGATATCTCGAGCCGAACAGTTTCCTATCCGTTTGCCAAATTGTTCGGCTGTCATGTTTGCTAGAAATCGGGAGAGAACATCTTTCCATTCAGCTGCAACATCAGACGAGTGACGAAACGAAATTTCGAGAAAACAACGAAGAACAATTCTCCACAGCGTTTCGTATGCAGGGAGAAGAATATTGAGTGGATTTTCATCGTCGTAGCTGGTGGATAGGGATAGTGAATCGAGTTCGTGACGTAGTGATTTCTGCATTGGGACTTGTGAGGGGTGGGCGAAACAGGAACATTTGGATGATATCCAAAGGGAGTTGATAAGTTGGGTTATGCGAATGATGGGGATTTGCATGGGCCTCATGCGTTTGGAAGGAAAGAACTTGAGAAGCACGAGTCGAAAACAAAAGACTTGGATTAATGGACTGAGAGGTGTAACTCCATCCTCAGAGATAGAGGGGGCGATCTCATCATTGAGAATCAAGGGAACTTCTTTTGACAGGGTGGAGATCGATTCATTGGATGTCTTCAAAAGAGATGTAGCTGCTTTGAGAAATAATTGGTAGAAAGCTTGATTGGTAGTTGTAAATGCGTTAGAAATGGAGAAAACGCGCACAAGTCGCTGGTTTGGTCGAGCTCGAGAGTGAAGTGAAGATTCTTTCAGAATATCCCTCGCTTCTGACAGATTCCGGATCGATATTATCTTTTCCTTGCAGGTGCATCTTCGATAGATGTTTCTGTGTGTCGAAAAGCAGATGAAATAGTAGGCAGGAATTAGGGCACTGATGGCCATAGCTAATGCAAATATTGGGGCCATCGCTTTTACTCGACCTGAAACTTTTCTCTCTCTGGGAAAGTAAAACTATTACTGTCCATGACTGCTTCTTGTAGGTGAATAAATGGCAATCTCCACCCAAAGCATCTGGGTCCCCTCAAGCTTCGACAGTTGGCAAGTTCCATTGTCTCGGGAGCCTGCATAATAATATGGATGGGCTTGTTGCTTTTTTCACCCATTCAACGGCCCATAAATAGAGTTGGGCACAGGGTTGGGCACATCCAGGGTAATCCGGGGTAATGCGGGGTATATCCGGACTTTGCAGAATTCTACTTGACCTTGATGTCTAGAGGGAAGAGTGAACATCTCGCAGAGAGGCTCTAATACCCTGGGTACCCGGATTATTCTCTAAGTGGTACTGTGAATAACGGAAAATATATTATTAGAACTTCAAATATATAGCTAATAATTATATACGTTCGACTACATGATTCACTACTGTAAATTCAGAAACAATTTCAATTTTAGACAATACAGCACGATTATATGATTTATATTTCGGCTACTTGAGGTATCGAATATCCCCGAGAACTATCCTATAGAGTTCCTATAGGATAGAGTACTTGTGCTCATGTCTTCCCGTCCATAGGAAGATGCAGTCCCCTGCACCAAAAGAAAACTTGACAAACGGATGAAATTTTAACTGGCTAGCCCACGATTAGATTCTTCAGTGCTTTGAGGGGCGTTTTTATTCGACCTGAATAGAAAGGGTTTGAAATGGACAACACACGAAGTTTTGTCTTGGGAATGAGTATGATTGGTGATGGAAAAATAAATTTGTTGGCATGAATTGGGATTGGCTCAAAGAAGGATATTCGCATATCCGTGTGGGGTTGGAAATCGACACAGGTTTAATTTCCAATGATATATTGGGCATGTTGAGTTGGAAACTTCTGAGACTTCACCTATGAACTTTCAGGGTGGTCTTGGTTTTTCTTGTGGCTTGCGGCTCTGAGCCTCGCCCGACAATAGAATGGTTATGTTTTAAGGGCGAATAAATGTAGTGTCGTATTGCTCCGGATCTCTGCAGCGCATAGTACTGGATGAAATAAGAAATGAACAGATGCGCAGGCTGCCGTGTGCATAATGCCTTCTTCAAACGCTCGATGACATAGTACGTAATATATTGAATCTTCAGTATTGGAGATCCAGACTCACGGAACCTGTTTTCAAGGTAAAAAACCAGGTTACTGATGGCTCATGAATGTGCATGTACCCGGTTAGGATAGTTTGCAAACGAAAACGACTCTGAAGATGGATGCTGGATACGAATGATAGAGACTACCTGACGTGATCAACAAAAAGTAATTTGATACGAACGTTTGAATCCATTTGTTCATACAACTATTCAAATGAAAGTGTCGGGATATCAATCATGTGATCATTCAGAGGGAGCTGTATTGACTAGCGCAGACGCTAGCTTCTAATCTATCTATAAATGTATATAGCTTTACATAGTAAATGATTAAGAACGATTACAACCACAATAGACTAAAGTACTTTACACTTATCAACCAAGTTGATACCAACAGAAAGCGAATATAAGCGAATATAAGATGCCTAATCAAGACTATCAATTTTTACGAGGGGAATTATATATAAGAGACTCAACGCCAATGCGTATTATATTGCGGGGACCGTGAGATAGAATTTCTCTATTAAGGACAGCTTAAGCCTGTGAAATTATACGATGAAATATAAATGGCCATGCTATAATGAGATGTTCTTCAAGACAAAACCAACTTTGAGCATGGCGAGATGGTGTCTAAGTCACATGTCCCCCCCTCGATATCAGATATAGACATTTGGAATTCCTTTTAAAGTCCTCGTGGACAGAATTAATTCACAACCTTATGAATATATTTGGGACTTAGTATCGCACACTGCAACACGTAATGTCTTTGTAGATTTATGGCAAGAACAGAACGGTATTGAGACATAACTATAAGACAAAGCCGTAGATATTCACGAACAAATCTTCACCTTGCTTGAATGTGTTTTACATACAAATTATAGTTGCAATGTATGGAATAGCTATCGCTACACGCTCGCGAGAAACTCCTCAGGTGACGCTGCAGAGTAATAGGCGAAGGACGACATTTTTCTTCGGCGACGAACACTTCAAACATTCTTTAAAGATCATGTGGTCTATTATCCATTATGAGATCATTATCTTCTAATGACCAATAAATCAGAAGTTGAGTATTCTTTTTTCCACTTGGATCATATCTCATCAAGCCACAGCTTATGGAACAACTTCAAATCAACCATCTCTCCACGATATCCCCGACGGTTCTTGATTGCTTCCACATGATATTAAACTTACTGGCTGGAAGGTAATTTCCCATTGTTATCAAAGAAAGCATGTTTTGGAGATCGGAGAGAATAATACGGCCGATGGAATCAGTGACTCAAAATAAATCAGACCTTCTTTATGTTGCGTTCACACGAAAGATAAGATGTAGATATAACAAAACCAGATATAGGTGACGCGAACACGAGATAACGTTCTAGATGTCGAAAGATGCATAACGTGCTTGATTATTAGAACTAAAGATATTGCTTCGATAACTGATGTGACAAATGTATAAATTTGGCAAGTCACATTGGAAAAGATTCCACATATCAACTCATAATTAATGTATAAAAAATATTACCTTGTAAATTTTGAGCATTGTTTTGATACTAACAAAACGATCAACCAGTTATGTGTGCCAAAACCCCCCACGACTTTCTAAGGTCCAAATCAGGGGGGAAACTAAGACTCGCTTATCCATCGGGGCCTTTATCGCTCCCCTGAGTATATCTCTCGTCGACTTCGGCAAATAGAAGATATCATTTTAACCTGTCATATTTTGGTTCTCCAAACAATAAAGAATTGATATGGCCGACACACTCAAAACTTCTGGGTGTTCGTGATTCTTGCTCTATATGGTGTTGCTTACGAGAGCTCACAATTAAAGTTTATGTAGGCCAATACACCAATGGCACTCTTATCTCACATTTTCCAATCATGGATATCTTCAAAGTCCCACTCGCGTGAAGCTTATCATTTTTCAATATCCCCACGTAGCAATTACCCCAAAAGACCCCCACGGCGGCATATCACGGAGCGAAAAATGTGGTAACATCGTGAAGTGACATCGTTAGAACCATCAACTCCGAATCTCAATGCACCTGCGTGTATCCGAGATGACACATCACAATTCGTTCTTTTCGTCGTCGCGAATTTCTTCTTATCTCAACCTGTGCATCGGCTACCGTCGTGTTACCTAAAAGGTCCTTTTTCCGACTTTAGCCCATGATGGGAAAAATTGGAAAGGGTATTTACGCCGCACAAGGCGCTTTGCGAGGAACCAAGCTAGCTGAATTCTTATTATACCCATAGTACCACTAGGATCCCATTCATATGGCCATCTCGCTTTCGTACCTGATTAAGCTCCGTATCGATTGTGCTTTATCGGGGATGTTCAATGATTCTTTATTCTTGAATTAGATTTTTTCTTCTTCTTTCAATATCCATGCAATGTTGTACGGCATTGAGACAAGATACATCGATCAATGCGAAAATTTCATGTCATAAACGTTCATCTCGTGCTTACAGTGCCGGAGAGTAGTATTCACTTATGAAATAAATGGGGTCGGAGATGCCCCGAGTATGGCTCACGCACGACATATCTAAGATCATGATTTACGCCTCACGCTATGGAAACCAGCTTGAAAGTGTGTCTGAGAAAAATCAAGAATCATGATATTATCAGCCGTGTCTACCGGAAGGAAGCGAATTGGCAAGTTGTTAATCTTCGTCGATCCTAAACTTCCATGCTCATTGAGTGGACGATCCACGCCAAGCAAAAGACTTCTGGTATTTCTCCAGGAATCGGAATCGCGGGGTCGATGGCGTTGGATCAGTGGTACGGAAGATACATTAATGTTGAGGCGTTTAAAAACCTCCTCTCTTCAAGATCACTGGCTCCGAAGTCACATGCCGCAAAATGATCAACATGCTGTACTGCACGAAATACAAAAAGCAGGTGAATAGAGATACGTTGCAAAATGAAGCTCGTTTGAAAATCGTGTTGTGGGTTTCCTTCAGATGACTTTTACCCCAAATTTCCACACTCGCCTCATAAAAGCATGGAGAGTTTTTCGCCCGGCATTTCGGACCGTGCAAGCATCTACTGTTTTTTTGCTGTGTTGGATATCTGAGTGCTGTTATTGATTGAAATCATTTTAAACTTTATTTCAAAGTACAGTAACACATGATAACAAGATCATTAGTTTATTCCTTTCCTTAGGAGATAGTTTAACTGTTCTTGTCCTTCGGCACAAATAATGCAAGCAGCACTGCAGAACGCAGGAAAATTGACCGGCATGATTCCATATTTAGAGTGTTTGTCTATCACGACATTAATTATCCAACATATACATATATTTATACATACATACATAAATTAGTCTACAGTATCTCTCATCCGTTCGATCTCGGAACTCCAGCTGTCCTAAACTTGTTAGGCCATTTCATAGTTCATGAGGTTATGTGTCCTTTATCGTACCATGTTTGCTTCGAGGAATAAGAAATCATGGGCAAACAAACAATCGGATCGTATTCCAATAACGATTAGGCTTTCTCGGTTCCCACCCCTCCGGAATAAATGAAGCTTCAAGTCGATATATTAGAAAATCCGTTCAGGCAACGCAAGATCACTGTTCCCCAAATTGGGTGGCGTCTGCAAAGCACTGACTGTTCATTTCCATCCTTGAGCTTTTTACTTATCAAGTAATATTTCATTTAAGATGGATGAAGTCTATTCAATTCTCAAAGAGGCAGTCATTTTATTCGGACATAATTTCGTGAATATTTCTTATTATTGTCAAAAAGTCAAAAAGTCGAAAAGTCGAAATAATCGAATTAATAAAGTTTCTCTTCAAGTTCACTTAAGGTTTCTCTCCACATTACCAAACCCCGCCCCCCGCAATTTTAAATCCTTACCGAACAAACGACATGGCTAATCCTGCGACTAAAAAGGTGAAAATAATATCGAAATTCGACTTTCTGCGCTTTTGGTTATGGATGAATTGTTAATATAGGGTCCCGCACTTGCTGACATGTTGGTATTACTTACTGTCCTTAACATGTTCTAAAATAGCTTTCTCCTATCTTAAACCTTGCGCGAGATATCAATAGGCAGAATCACGAGGTGTCTCTGGATCTCAAAATATACCTACCTATTGTAACTCCAGGCTTCTACGGCCTCGCCGCGTTCAATAATGGGGCATGTCAGTACTAGCATAACTAACTATAGACACCTGAGGTGAGCGCTGGCCGATTAGGTCAGCTTGTGGCTCAGCCCTGACGAATTCGACAATAGACGAGGATTATGAAATCTAGAAGCATTTATTACTGGTTTACTGTATGGAATGGAAATTATTCTTCTGTAGACACCGCTATTTTCAAGAATAAATTCCCCCACGCCGCTTCAGTCTGGGGTATCGTTTGATTCGATCAGATTCTTTTGCATTCGTCATTAGATGGCTTTCCCAACAATACCTGTCTAGGTTCAGAAGAGAGTTTGACTACCTGCTTAGCTACTTCTTGGAGTATCCTCTCCGAAAGATAACGATTCGAACTGGATTGCAATAGTCATACATTTCATATCATTACGAAATGGTTGAAGTCAACAAATGAATCTATACGATCACAACACCGTAGATTTCCCCGATCGCGACGAGCTGATTTGACCAAACTTTGTTATTAAGGTTGTAGTTCAATAATCGACACTTCTGCTGTCAAATGCAGGTAAAAATCTGGGGAGATGATCTTTATGTCAATGCCAAGCCGCCTTACAAGATCGAAAGTTTTCTCCTCAATTTCCCCGTCGATTTCAATGTCGAATCGTATTGTATTATTTCAATAATTCGTACTCAAGTATCTTTTCTCGATTATTTCCATCAAGTGAAACGGAACGAGATAAATTTCCCCCCTCACTTTCATCCATGAACCATGAAGTAAGTGGCTACACGAGTATCAACAAGACCGAATGGAACTTTCCACGACATGAAGATCTAACATTCGGAATCTTGAATCAACAGAATATCTATCAACTGCCTCAATGTATAATTATTTCCTCCGTCTTCTCATGAGTAATGATCTACAGCGGTAAAACTTAACGCTCTAGATTTTTTTCCGAAAGTTCTTGTGTTACATGCAAGATATCTGTATGGCGCGGAGATCTCTCGAATATTGTTCGTGTTTTCTTCCCCGGATGATGTGCTCAATGTTGTGCACGTATCATTTCACCGTTTTCATACACTTCTATCCTTGATTATAGAAGAAATCTATCCGTTTCTTCCTATATAAGCGTTTCGGTACAATACCTTAACCTCCTTGGCATTCATCATTCATGCCCATTGATACTAGAGATAGCGTTCTTCTTCCTCCTAGAATCTTCACAATTTAGAAAGTCATATGTAGATCCATTGAAGGTTGGATAAATTCCGGTACCACGGTTGACTTTGAGAAGTTTCTATTTATCATGTTATCCTCCGACGTGCTTAGGCATTCAGAGCTTGCACTTCACCTGTTTTGCAAAGTAGACAAGTCACGTTCCACCATTCCATTCACATCTTGTTTTCGGCGCCTCCTGATCTACGGCCGTTCCATTCTCAGCTCCCCTGATTTTCGCTTCCCCGCCTTTTATCCTTTCCTCAACTTCTCTTCGGAAGAAAGTACCCATTCTCCCGTCTTGCCATGACACACAAAAAACTGTCTCTCGTCTCCATCGCGACTGATTAGTATCTAACACACATCCTGAGATCATCTAGGCTATTGACCAATTTTCAATAGTGTTCTGCCATCAATATAGCCGCAAGATAGTCATTATGATGAGCCACGAAATAAATTAAATGCACGACATTCCAACGCAAAACATCAGACTACCAGATTCCTGGATTGAGCCTCGCACATATTAATATCATCGACATGATATTATCCTATCTACAAACTCAAAAATTAGTACCAGTGTACTTTCCTTCCTTCCCGTCTTTGAATCACGAGGTTTCGATCATTCATGAAATGACTGACCACGAGATGATTATCATCTGCAGTACCGAAGCACGGCAGTCATTCATTCGCAGCATTTCTCCACGCTCTACACCCATAAAAGCTCTCTCGCATCTAATTCATCAATTCCATAAATGAAATCAGATCATCTTCATCTTTGCCATATCCCGCGTGTCAAGGTCGTATCCCGTTTGCAGCAGCAAAAATCCTATCGCTCTCTTCTCCGCTTCGTATCACCCTGAGACAAGAAAGACACCCTCCTTGGTCCAGTAAGAAGATCCCGAGTACAGTATATACTGCATGCGGCGTGTTCTTGGAAGACGGATGAATCTCAACGGGGTTTAGCCAAGGCCAGTCGGCCTTATCTCTCATTATCCCCTGAGAACCCGACTTTGGCAAAATGGGGATACGAGGAGCCCGTCTCATCGTTTGATCCATCGGTTATGGTGTAATGCAATATGTAATGCTAGATTAGGAGGGATCTGGAAGACTCAATAACCGTGATAAGAATGATGTTACGATATAGCTCTTAGCAGTTTTTATCTCACCATCTTACAGCCTCATTCTGACATTCGATAGATAGGATAGTCTCATTTCCATTTAGCATAAAAGCTTCATGCATCCAGCCATGTATCTACTCATTCATCCATTCCAAATCGAAACCAACCCATCTCTTACCCCACAAAAAACACCCAGAACCAAGAAAACCCTACACCACATCTGCAGACGACCCAATGCGGAAACCCCAACAATAATCCCGCACCATTCGCAATCCCCCTCCTCCATCCCCATATCCCTTTATCCCTCCCAATCTCACCCTCTCATGCAGCACATACCCCAGAAAGCTTTCCCACCGCGGATGAATTCAACCCTTGGAGAATTGTGTTAATTTCTCACCCGTTATATCGCACCGGCGCGCCCCGTTTACATAACGCGGAATCCTGGATCGGGATACTTCAGCTGGCGTGTCCGGCGCCACTGGATGCGACGGTAACGCTTGTTTCCCCTGTGTATATGCATGCCAGACCGTATTTTCTCGTTGTGTAATTTTACTTGGTTGGTTTGGGAGCTTGGGGGTGGGTGGGTGTGTATGATGGATGGGGGTTCGATGGGGGTTGGAGTTGGAGGGAAGTGTCGACTTGGCTTGCGGTATTTGATGTATTGACAGTGTCTTGACTTCACTTGGTATGTACATACACAATTGCACTATGTGGATTTCCTTGTTCTGAGGGAGTCTGATGATGGTATACGATACGTGTAACCTTGGATATATTTCCAGGCGTGGCAGTTTACATTCTCACGTGCTTTCGAGGTACACAGGCATCATGATCATTTGATACCCACATGTATGATCAACCTCAAGAAAGTAACATCGCGTGGTTCCGGGATAAAGTAGGTAGCCTGTAGTTTCGCAAGTATTGCAAATTGCGTAGAGGATACGGTGCCGGAGTAGGTATACATCCTTTCGGGAGTTGTATGGATGTATATCCATGCTACGGATACTTGTTCACTCATTCGATACTATTTTTGAAAATGATATTGAAAGGGGCGAGTACAGCAACATTGTAAGATATCAGCACACCAATCTACTGATTATCCTTCTCCATAGAAACTATAGGAAAGGAATAATAGAAAGCGGAACATAGTACCGAAATATAGCGACCCGAATCGTATCGCACATGGCGACATTTTCATCTATCCCCAAACCAGATGTAACATTCTTCAAGCAGGTCGAGGACACTTTACACTTTCCACATATCAATATTCTCTGTTTATTTTCCCGCCATCTCGTATCGTGAATGTCAACGATATCGTGGAATAGATGTCAACCACATCAATAGAAATGTAAAGACACCATAACTAACGGAAGACATTTCCCATCAATCGGAAGGAGCTCCGGATTCAACAATGATTTGCACACATGAATAAATCTGAAACCGAAACCGATGAGATGAGATGAGATGAGATCTGAAGGGGAAATAATCCATGCCAATCCCCAAACCGGGTGTTCGTTTCTGCTTGCACCCTACTCGTCTTTGTCATATGGGACATAAATCCTTACGTATACTAATTTATCTTCAAAAATATACTTTCTTCTCACCGGAATCCTTCTATCACACCCATCACATCGCATCACAATCCTGCCCCCATACCCATGAATCATCCCGAACATTTCCTATCCTCCATCACACATACCATATCATCCATCTCCCCCCTTTCCCATCCTCCACCCTCGCAAAAGCTACACCACTATACACATCGGACCGACACCATCCAAGCATCCTGTTCACAACCCCTCAAATCCCCGGAGACGCTTTCCCCATCTCCTCAACCAACCTCACTCCTTTCCCATTCCGCTCAACGCTGCATCTCATTACATCCAATACATCCAATACATCCACAAGCGTAGCTGCGTCACGGTAAGAAGCTCCGTATTTCCCCCGGCGCCGTTGATCTTCAGAGGAGGATCCTATCTTCCATCCAATAACATGATCAAGCAAAGGAATCTTTAATATTAATCTTCTCGTAACTATATAGACCTAACTATACAATTTCAAAGGCGCATCCGGGTTCTTCCATCTCATCCTACCATGTCACATCACATCACATCACATCTTATCTTATCTATCTCGCCATTTCTCAAAGATTATCCTTTATCCTCGTCGAAAACATGTGATTGAATTCTTCAAATCATCGAATCCCTTCCTTGCCTTACTCATCGTACATTACCTCACATCTTATACATACCTTCATTTTTGAGAACAGCATGGAATAGAATACACACCAAAATACCATATAAACAAAACAAAACAAAATAAAATCTAAACCCCGTCCGTATCAATCCATCATTTAAGCTGAGAGCGGAATTGAAGCACAAGTATTAAGTTCCTACCTAGCTAGCCATCTACTCAGCTACTGACTTATCAAATCCTTACCTCCCCAACCACCCAGTACAAACTTCACCTCACACCTTCCACTCACTCATCTTCCAAGCCTTCTTCAAGAATTCAATTCATTGCACTCCGAATTTTATGAAACTGAATATCTAGATAGTTATAAGAACTGCTTCATTTATTCACTCTGATCTAATCCAATCCATCCTATCCAATCCAATCCACACCATCTATCTCCCAATGTTCTTTCTTTCTTCCCTCCCAGCACCCCGAAAATAAGTTGAAAGTTATATCTAATCATCTCATCTCATCTCATCACACATCCCATATACATATATATACATATATACACATAAACACACACATAGTCATAAAACCTCCTTTCCTCTCCCCCCAACAACCCTCCCCCTCCCCCACATTTCCCCGCAAAATCAAAATCAAAATCAAACCCAAATCTAAATCTAAATCTGAAACTCAACCTACCTCCATATTCATTCATTCATTCATTTATTCTTCTCCCATTCAAAGAATCAAAGAATCAAAGAATCAAAGAATCTATAAAATCAAAAGTTTGATATCCTATCCTATCCTATCCTATATATACTTACTTATCACAAATACATACCCATCCATCCATCCATCCATAAATCGAATAAAACAAATCCAATAAAAATAGAGTAAATCCAAAATACCACATCATCTATCCCCCCTCTCTATATACACATAAAATCACATATATCTAACCACTCACCTCTCACCTCTACACCAAATCGCCAACCCCAAAAATCAGACCCCTCATCCAATGTATTGTAATGTGATGTAATCTTCTCCCCTCTTTCATTTTGCTTTCTATCTCTAATCCTCTATCGCCCATCGCATCCAAACCCTCTATTACTCACCCACCCACCCATCTACATCCACCCCTATCTCCCTATCTACCCATTTATATTCTACATTTATATTCCATCTCCATCCCATCCCATCCCATTTCCATCCCATCCCATCCCATCCCACACAAAATCACGAAAAATCACAAAAAATCACATAATCCCCCC
>PHWZ01000207.1:0-63023 GCA_004379285.1 Botryotinia calthae | reverse complement strand
AGTCCACCCCCAGAACATCCCCCAGATCCAAACGCCGTCATCGACCCCCGCAACAAACCCATTCTCACCGTCGCCCAAAAAAAATACACCACCTATGATTTCACTCCCTTCCTCTCCTCTCCCGCAGTCCTGCGCCGCATTCGCGAAAACCGTCACCAAATCCCCCTCATCTCTCCTATCCCTGCAACACGTATCCCGTCTCCTCTGGCCGAAAATCTTCACCCCTCCGTCATCAAAGATGTCCGGGACTTTCTTCTCGGGGCCGGAAAATACAAATCGCCATATGCTCTCAATTATTCCGGCAACGGACACGAGGTGTGGAAGTCCTGGAAACGCGCGTGGGATATTTGGAATAATCACTACATAGAAGGACGAGTGAATGAAGTATGGGTTGCGCGCGCCTATGCAGAGTGGGAAGCTTATATCAAACAACAGAAAAAGAAGGGGAAGCTTCCATTTGAGGGGCCAGCGGGGAAGAGACAGCACAGGAGGAAGAAGGTGAAGATAGGAAAACCGTATAGAACGGAAGCTAAAGCGCTCGGACAATTCGAAAAGACCATTACTGAGATAGCGCAAGGGCGGAAAGATTGGAAAGAACGTGCCACCCAGAATCTCAAAGCGCTATTCAAACAAAATCGAAATCTGGGAGATGGATATATAGAGTTTTGTGAAGCGCTTGCCGAATGGCAGCGACGCAATGGGGAGGCACCGAAATGGGAGGACTTCCAAAATTACAAGAAATGGGCACCGGAGTATCTCCCTTTGACTATGGAATACGTCCGTGATGAACTACCATTGCACATGAAAGGTCGGGTCGAAGAGCTTCTCAGCTCGGAATTTTGGAAAAAAGACCCTAAACCTGAAGCCCAGCCAGGCTCCATCGAGTATGCTATCGCTCTCGCCAAATGGGAAGATTTGCCCGAAGTTCGTCGATGTAAATTAATCACACGTCCCAACTGGAATGAATCATATAGACCCGCTGAGAGTCTGGAAGAGAAGTATATCGAATTCGCGACGAAATTGACGACTCCTGCAGTAATCGATGAATTCAAAGAGCGCATGGAGAAAAATAAGAGACTGGGCGTGGGATATATTGAGCTCTCATGGCAGGAAGCACATTACAATATCACATTGGAAGCGTACGGAGGAGACTTGGATCCGACGATTATGGAAAAGCCTGATCCGAAAGATTACATTGATAAAGCACGCCCAGGAAAGGCTGATGAGAGCAATGCACCCGCGATGGCTATTGATCGTGAGCCTGACGATGGCGATGAGGAGGAGGACGAAAACTTCAATCCTAATGACCTCACAAGACCATTTCCAATCGAAGAGGATGGATCTAGTGGAGGGTTCTTCGCCATGAAAGATTTCACCGAGTACGCTGTTCCAGATGAAGACGACGCGAATTTTCAAGAATATTACGATCCCGTTGAGAATAGCGTTTGGCGACCCAGGCAAGTCGGCGAACAGCATGTTAAAATTGATATGGATGAGGAACCAGATGCTTTCCTACAGAATTCCCAGTTTGAGATTGATGGTGGTGTGGATTGCGGAAGAAGTCCTTATCCTGTATGATTCTCTCTCCTTTGCAAAAGTTTCTATTAATAAAATTCATTGATAGCTTCTCCGCCCCCTTTGCAGATATGCACAAACCCAAGTCTCAGTGCCCGATGATGTCCAACCCAATGTACCTTCCAAGCTTAAACCCAAAGACCACGGATCACTTTTGAAGCTTAAAAAGTATTGGGATAGAGTAACAGGCACCATTTTCAACACGCCAACCAAAAATATATATCAACAAACTCTAGATAAAGTTGAAGATCGCAACCACAGAGAATCGTTCGAGGATAACGACAGCTACCAGAACCCGGACATATTTCCTTTGGACATTCGACGATGCGAGGCGATTTCAACTACACCGTTCAAACTCGGCGAGGAACGTCCACATGTAGTTGACCCCCGAGGAAAAGACAACATTATCGAGCCATCTTTCAGGATGAAGGAGAAGGAATACAGACCTATGAGAAATGATGATCCGTGGTGGGTTGAACCCGAGCAAAAGTATCGCCGGGATATGCCACCTCGGAACTACCCTCCAACATGCGATGAAACACAATCTTATCTACCAAAAGATGTCAAGCTTTGGAATGATGAAATTGACAGAGATTCTGATTTGAAGAGTAGATACTTTGTGACTAACCTGGACGGAAGAATTGTAAGCATCAATGGAATCGCAGTTTGCAAAGGCGAAATTGCAGGTCCATTGCCAGAATTTGCTATCATACAAAGCGAGGGTGGTGGAATATCTTTCTGGCATGGCGTTGGCGGTCGGTTTTACTTACAGCTGGCTGGTGCTAGCACCAAAGATTGGTCTCGGCAATGGAGCTCATTGAGACAAACTTTGAAAGATGAATATTTTGGCGTTGCCGCCGGGTACTACTGGCAAAATGCGATTGTGGCCAAAATAATGGAAGATGATGAGGGCGAAGGGGAGCAAGATCCCAAGTGGATAAGATGGAAAAACGCAAAACCAGCAAGGAACACAAGTATACCGGATCCCCGTGCTATCAAACTCAAACTTATGTCCCAACCTGGTTTCCAGGATCAAGATGCTCAATATGATCAGAACGAGGACTGGGGAGCTCCTGGACCTTTGCCATTTGAGAGCCCAGAAGCTGAACTTAAATGGGTAGCCGCGCAGCTTCATTTTCAAGAGACGTTTCTTGGTCATTCATGGCTTAGGTCAGAAATGGTTGAGCCAACCAGTGATACAGCATGGGGTGGACTCCCTCCCAACTATGGAGACGTTTCGAATGGTCCCACCGACGACCAAAGGGATCAATGGTGGGCAACTCATAAAGATAGTGTCGAAAAGGTACAAACACATTCCTCTGAATTGTTCCAGGAGCAATTCTTCGATGAAATTGAAGAGGAGCAAAACGCATATGAAGCCAAGAGTCTGAAACGAAAAGCTGACAATGATGGTTATTTCCCACCTGATGCCAAACGATTCCGACAAAACATAGAAGCAAGAGAAAAAGAGAGGATGGAGGAAATTAAAAAGCAAGAAGGAGAGAGGCTTGAAATGGGTGTGCAGGAATTGATCTATGAGATAAATAAGGGAGTCAATGAAATTCAAGGGCCTGCACCTGGATCGCAACCAACGAAACTTGATCTGTGGCAGCCAGCATCTCTCGCCGAAGCTGAGACACAAGCAAGAGAAGCTCTACAGAGAGTTCGGGAATTGGAGCGTCTGAGAGTGGTATTCAACGAACAGAGGAAGGATGCGCGCGAAATTCCAATTCCGCCCATCAAAGACCCCATTGCGGGTCTCGCTCCTTCAAGGATCTTGACATTACCCGAGAACAGGTGGGCTCTGGAAGCAATAGTGAGACATAGGGAGGAACATCGTTTAGATGAAGAAGTCCAGGAAACATCAGCCCTGAATAGCCAGAATGCATCTGAAAGATTGAAACGGAAACGTATCGCGGAAAAACGGAGACGAGGTGCACTTGGATTTACCCCCATGACAGATGCAGATCGAAAAGAGCAAGAGAGAAAATTGAAAATCAAAGCGCAGGAAGAGAAAGATTCACGGGATTTGAAACTCTATTTGAAGTTGGCCGATAAGTACAAGACAAAAGAGAAACAAGTTAAAAAAGACAAACAACACGCTGTCGCTGTGAAAGACGGACTCCAATCTGGCGATATTGTAAAGGCCGAAGCCGCGTCGAAAAAGGGAGAAAAAGAGCTGGAAGAACAGCAACTCCACATGGCGAAACAGCTTTCCATGTTGAGCTGGGCCCAATCCAACCGTCTCGCTCTCCATGATCTTATCCAAAAAACATCGATTCCTCGCTTTGACCCCACGGACTTCAACACTTGGATTCACAAGGCATCCAACAGCAAGATAGATAAGGAAACCCTCGAGTCGGCCGGCACAGCAGCTGCTTCAATGGGAATGACCATTAACGAATGGTTTATGAACATCCACGGAGTCGCCGATGCGAATGCTTATCTCGCCAAGCTTAACAAATACAAAGCGCCATATTACGTATTATCACTAGATTCCAAGAAAGCCAGTGCAGATTTCCGGAGCTCGTTACTCGCTAGTGTTTCGGGGCATGATGGAACTAAAGAAGGCGAGTTTGCCAGTTGGAATGATGTGGTTTCGAGTATGCCCATTACCTCGAATTGGGATTCGATAGTGAGGTCTGGCCCTCTGCAAGAGCCGGAGGCTTTTGGTATGGTGCCGAGGAAGCAGGTGGTAAATGCTTATGATGGTGAATCGACGTGGGTGGGTGAGTTATGAGGGGTGTTGGGTATAGCGGTATCTGTGAATTTATATAATGTGTGTGGACTTTCTCTATATATTGGCGTTGTATAGTAATAGGATATTTATGTTGGGTATAGAATCTGAATTTTACTTTCACTTTCATTCTTAATCACTCAATCTGCATGGTGCTTGGAAATCGAGGTATCAGTAACCCCGTGAATTCGTAGCGGATGTGTCCGCTTTGATGTAGTTCCTCTCGATATTTGGCACGTCCTTGGTGACAATTGAACTTTTTACTTACGAAGAACATAGGGCCTGTCTTCAGTTCATTGATTGAATAATACAATGATACACCAGGTATTGAATTGTCGAGGAAATATTTGACATGGAGAGTTTCGAATTTCGTATTCGCTTAGTGGCATACAAAAGGAGAAGTCGGGTGGAATGTAGGCATGTAGCTCTTTTCTTTCTCAATGCAATTTTCATTTGTTGGTCTAGTGAGAAATTGTAAGTAATAGAGAAGACAGTTTTATGTGTATGATTGGCAAATGATTGACAAAAATGCCTTATTTGCAGACAGGTATTGGCTATTGGAAATTGTATTCTGTAAATGCTTGGAATACACTTTGGGTTTTGTAGGTTTCTTTTTTGCAGTGAAGACTGCGAGAATGATTCAAGGTAAATAATAGATAGTAGAGAACTGGTGTATTGAAAGATTCAATAATGCAATACTTTTTTCCTTTCATCTCGCATTAGATTTTCTGCCGAGGAGATTTCATGCCGGGTGAATATCTTGTGATTCCAAAAATTCCACATGCATCCGAATCTCTCATTTGTTCATCCACGATATGTGAATTCATGAACCATTTATCAGATCATAACGTACACAGAGTGGCACAGTATTCACAACCACACCATATATACAATCCTGCCTGTACCCAATTTTCACCATCCCATGTAAACCCTTCCAAAGTTGATCTTAATTTTCACGGTGGTTTTGAGCCATTCTCATCAACACTCGACTTAAACCCCAGTATTCCTCCTAGAACACCTCCAGGTTTCGGCACCGGACACTCGCGCTTAGCAAGATTCCTGCTCCCTTCTATTTCCTCTCCATCATCTGATTCTCCACTGCTACCACCCATTTCCTCCCGAATCTTCTCATTGAAATCCTTATATTCACTCTTTCCCTCTCTATCTCCCCCCACAGTCTTCAATTGCATCTGTAGCTGTCCCTGTTCTTTTCCCTGCTCCCCCACTTCATCAACAGGACATTTTCTCCTCCTCCTCCTCGGCCTCTGTGATCCCGACTCATCATTTGCATATACGACGCGCGGAGCCGGACAAGGAAGAACGTGCGGCAGTGCTACGACGAAGAAACTGGCAAAGAGTGTGCCTGCGAAGAGGGAAGATGTGAATTTTGAGCGGGGGTGAAGATGAGGTGGCATGGTTTTTGATATTTTGATCGCAAGGGAATGTGGAGAGTTTTGCTTGAATGAATGAATGAATCGTGCCTTTTAATGTGTATTAGCAATGGGGTTCAATTGAGTGTTGCAGATTACTCACTTATTATCTCATTTTTGGTGAAAACAATGACATGGAAATTTAATTGAGGTATCTGGTACTCGGAGTCCTATCTTTAAATTGACGTAGGGTTCCGCAGTTGAACATTAATTTTGGTCTGAGTATTGAGGCTCTAAATTTCCCATGCCACGTGCACGCTCCCAGTGAGCCACCCCAGACTTTAAGAATTTCACTCATAGCACTAGCGTCATCTTGAGGTACAGACCAGTCAGCCAGGCCAGTGAGTAAGTAAAGTAAGCAAGTAGGTACCTTATCATATTCGAGGCTGAGGAAATTTATAATTCAACCGACAATTTCGATAACAGTAATAATTAAGACATCAATGAATTCTATAATCACAGCGATATAATCTGTTTTCGAACTTTCACTTGAAGCGGAATTTTATCTGGTCTTCCTTTCCTGAATAGTGGTTTCCGCCTGCCTTGAGACACAGATACACAGGATATTTCGCCATCTCGTTTGCGCCCCCATAGAATCTCGATGCGCCGTTGATATTCACGCCTTATTGGAAACAAATTCGACAAAAGACATTGGTCATTTGCAGACTCGAATCTTGCTTCTTTCGAATGAGCTGCGTTGCAGATTCAAACCGGCCTATAGATTGACATTGCGCCTCATCGACATCTGGGAGCTATCCAACCTGATTCTACCTGATACATTGGCCCCAAAAGTTCCCGATTGGAAGATTTGAGTAGGAGTAGGAATAGGAAAGATGAGTGATTTGGATAGGTACAGCTTCTCCGGGTTTCTTCAAAAGACTTCAATCTGACTTTAATTCAGAGCCATTTCGCAATTGCGAGCTTGTCGACCCATCCCAGAAGCAGAAGTTCGAGAATTATGTCACAAAGCGAGAGAATTATTGATCGAGGAAGGAAATGTGGTCACAGTAACAGCTCCAGTTACGGTACGGCCTCATGAATTTGCGCAAGTGATGGGCCGATATTGACGAATTTATGCAGATATGTGGTGATATTCATGGACAATTTCATGATCTCATGGAACTATTCAGAGTTGGTGGTGATGTGCCCGATACAAATTACTTATTCATGGGTAAGACACGACCTTTTAAACGGCGTATATGACGGATCTTGTCTAACGTGCTTAGGCGATTTCGTTGATCGAGGTTTCTACTCTTTAGAATCTTTCCTCCTCCTACTGTGTCTCAAAGTACGATATCCAGATCGAATGACCTTGATCCGAGGTAATCACGAATCTAGACAAATTACAACAGTGTACGGGTTTTACGATGAATGCTTACGAAAATACGGAAGCGCAAATGTATGGAGGTACTGTTGCGAAGTGTTCGATTATCTTGCTCTCGGTGCAATTGTGCTTGGAGCATCAAGCAGTCTTCAACCTACATCTATGCCAAATGGCGAACATAGTGCTACCTCGACGCAAGAATTCAATGACGAGGATGTGGAAATCGAAATTCTAAATGTAGATGGAAGTATTATGAATAAATTCCTACGAAACAGGGACAAGATTGGGAAAAGAAAGCCATCTATAGATTCCGAAATGAGTTCATCAGACAAGGGTTCTCCAAGCCCTCAAAGCAAATTCCCTACCAATCTTGGTGCTCCTGGCTCTGGGGCTTCAGGTTACAGTGGAGGCAGCTCAGGCAACCCGTCCGGTGCGGTTTTCTGTGTCCATGGAGGCCTTTCTCCTCTGATCCAAGCAGTCGATAAAATCCGTCTTTTAGACCGCAAACAAGAAGTCCCTCATGAAGGCGCCATGTGTGACCTTCTCTGGTCCGATCCTGACGAAATAGATGGCTGGGGTCTCTCTCCCCGTGGCGCAGGATTTCTATTCGGAGCCGATATCGTCAAAATGTTCAACCATACAAACGATCTCTCAATGATTGCTCGAGCCCATCAGTTAGTAATGGAGGGGTTCAAAGAGACATTCGATCATAGTATTGTTACAGTATGGTCTGCGCCAAATTACTGCTATAGATGTGGAAATGTAGCAGCGATTATGGAATTAGGAGAGGATGGGACAGGAAATGGAATCATGGCAAGGAGTAATGGGGAAGTTAGTAGAGGGAATGGTGCTAATGCGCCATTATTAAAAGAGAAAATAGCGTTGAGTGGACCGGCGAGGAGATATAGGGTTTTCCATGCGGCGCCGCAGGATTCAAGGGGCATGCCGGCTAAGAAACCGGTGGCAGATTATTTCTTGTGAGAATCTCGCTTTGGAGCTGTTGAAATGTCACGCCATATCATAAGTTATGGTATGGAATGGTATTTACACAATAATTGAGGAGAGTAGTGAGTATGATGTGAGAAATGGCAGAACGAATCCTCTTACATGGATCAAATGGATTTATGTGAAGTGGTATTGGTAGCATGGAAATGCAAGTGTGTACTTTAATGTCTAGATGTATTTATGTATGTACTTATGGCGTTTATCAAGGTCAGGACTTGTGGATACTTGGTATGGGAATGAGAATGAAAATACTGTTTATTCCATGTTTCCATGGATATTTCATATCATTTCGAGTGACCTTAGGCATGTGTGTACCTAGTAGTTATCAACAGAAATTTGACAAATTTAATCAGCTCACCGGGAATTAAATCAAATCATCAAAGCTCCTCACCGGGAACACCCTGACAACTTATGTAAGCGATACCAAATCACATAGCGCCAACCAGCCCGCCTTACCCGCATCCTTAAGTAGTGGCCCGAGCGGTAGCTTGACAATCTAAGCTGCTATCTCAATCTCTTAATCTTATCAACCTCATTCTTCAATTCTTCAATTACCTCACCTTTTTGACCTTTTCCACCAATTTCGATTCTTCCGCACGACTTACTTTCTCCGATCAGAATTATAATCATTTGTCGGTTTCGGAATTATATACTGGGAAATCGAAATCACGGATTTGTTCATGACGTTGACGAGTCCGGATGCAAAGAGGGTGAAGAGGGAGGGGGATGAGAGGGATGAGGTGAAGAATGGAGAGGGGGGGTGGAAGAGAGAGGATGGGGTGGAGAGGGTGGCGAAGAAGGAAGATGATGGTGGAGATGGAGAGGGGGATGCACAGGATGATTTGGATGCGTTGGAGGGGTTGGAGAGTGAGGCGAAGGAGTTTATGAAGGTATGTTTTTCCTTTTTGGGGGTGGGGAGGGCTGAGGGAAAGGATTGGAAGGTGGTCGATGGTGAATTGTTTTTGGAGACGCTTTGGGGTTGTGGTTTAATATGAGTGAGTGAATGAATGGATGGATACTGATTTTATGTGTTTTGTATAGGACTCTGAAATCGACAGGATATTAAAAGCTTTTCGTTTAGATGCGTAAGTATTCATCTTTTCCCCTCTCCAGACGATTACTTCGATGAATAAAACGAGGGTCTTTTAAAAAGAAGCCCGAACGATACCAATATTCCAAACTAACAAAATCACACATATAGCTACGCAGTCCTCGATCTCCAACCCGGTGTCGGCGAATCCGATATCAAAAAATGTTACCGTGTAAAATCCCTCCTGATCCATCCGGATAAAACGCGCAATCCCCTCGCTCCAGATGCGTTTGATCGGTTAAAAAAAGCGCAGACGGAATTGATGGATGAGAAACATCGTGAGAGGTTAGATGAAGCGATTGCCGATGCGCGAATGCTGGTGATGCGCGAAAAGGGGTTGAATAGAGATAGTGCGGAGGTGAAGGAACCGAGTGAGGAGTTTAGGAGGGAGTGGAGGGAGAAAACTAAATTTGTGTTGATTGAGAATGAGCAGAGGAGGAGGAGACAGGTGAAGGCGCAGATGCAGGAGGAGGGAAGGGAACAGAAGAGAGTGGAGGAGGAAAGGGAAGAGAGAAAGAGAAAGAGAGATAGTGAGGTTAAATGGGAAGAGAGTAGAGAGGAGAGAATTGGAAGTTGGAGGGAATTTGCCAAGAAGGGAGGTGGAGCTGGTGGTGGGGAAAAGAAGAAAAAGAAGAAGGTTAAGCCTTTGGGTTAGGGAGTTTCTTGTGAAAGAGACAGGATCTAATTTTATACATGCGAATGGGGGGAAGGATGCCGAGGAATCAGGCTGGAGTAATCACTATGAAATGAATGGTATATTTATCCATTCTACTCCGTATTGGAAGAGACCATAAGTCATTTTGACAAATAGTTATATTATCATATCATATTATACAAAAATCCATACCAAACGAAAAACACTGCTCACCATGGCAATCCCGCTCGGATTTGATCATTTCATTGAACAAATAGATCTCTAGAGCATGCCGTGTAGAGAAACAGAAATAGAAAGATAGAGAATACACATTTGCGTCGAGGTATAGTTACAGTTACATCTATCTATCTTCCTTTCTTCTTTTCATTTATTCATTCCATTCTCTCATTCTCTGATTTCCTACAGAGGAAACACGAAACACGGAATGTTAAAGTATAGCTAGTATATTATAATACTTATCGATCCATCAATCCATCGATCAATCACTCAAATCAAATCAGACCTCTCCCTTTCCTATCCTATCCTATCCTATCCTATCCTATTCTATCCTATTCTATACCTATACCTATACCCATACCCATACCCATACCCATACCCACTCACTCTACTCATATTCTTTTCTTTTCTTCCATCTTATCTTATATCCTCTCGTTTTTCAAGACTCGTAACGATCGTTTGGGAGACTCGTTCGTTTTGAAGATTCGTTTTGAAAATACCGTTTTGAAGGTTTGATTGGGAGATTCGTTACAAAGACATATTTTAACGACTCGTTTGGGAAACTCATTAGAAACTCGTTGAAATCGAGGAAGAGGGTGAGGGTGAGGAAAGGAGTGAAGAAAGAAATATAGAAGGGGTGAGGAGGGGGTTGGTAAGGAGTAAATAAGTAAATATATCATATATCATATATCATATCTCCCTCTCCCATTCTCCTCTTCTCCTCTTCTCCTCTTCTCCTCTTCTCGCCCTTTTCTTTTTCTTTTCCCCCTCTCTGATCAAAGAGGAGTAAGCGAGTGAGTGAGCGAGATATCACAAATTGATTTATTACATATGCTATATATATATTGGAAAGATATAGCACATGCACCATAAATGCATATATATATACTATCTTCCACTTTCTGATTTAGTTTTCGATCACTACGACTCTTCATAGTCAATCATACACATGCGTTCCACTGACCAACCTGCCCCCTTAATTGTGAACAGTATATATGAATATGAATATCTAACATACACTCCTACAAACCACATAGATATTGATGGATCGATTACCCATCATTACAATCCCATCCTACCCAATCCCATCCCACCCCAACACATCTCACTTATAATACAACTCCAAGTATTTGTAAACAATTATTTTCATTTTCAGACCTTAGGGTATCTAACTAACTACCTAGTACTCCACTCCCGTTGTTTCAAGACTCAAAGATTGCAGATTCCAGATTCCAGATTCAAGAAAATAAATCTTTTTTTCTTCATCCTAATATCCACGCATAATCCATCGCAACTTCCACCGAATTAAAGTAGAAAACATTAAAGAAGTATGATATAGTAAACACTACCAACTTCGCCCTCCTTCATCTATTTATTTATCGTTCCGTTCCTTTCGATTCCCGGGGTATAAAAATCATCTCAACTCATCGCATCCAATTTCATCCCATGAAATTTAAATCCTGAAAGATCTATTATCAAAATTCCTCCACATCTTCATTCCCTTCCTATCCGAATCACCATCTCCTAATAGAAAACCTTTGGTTGCCAAAGTGGTGGTCTCGCTCCCTCAACATCCCAAACCAACTTATTCTTCTCATCAAGTGTACATCCCTCATCAGTAATCGGAATAACCTTACTCGTGTGAGCCATCTCCTGTGCGCTGATTCCAGCTTGATCTCTTGGAATCCATAAAAGCGGTGCCTCGGAGATGACAGCGGGAGGATAATATGCGTTTCGAGCCGTAACATCATCGTAGAGATTTTCGGTATCGAGATTACCGTGAGGAACAAGTGTGCGCATGCTAGCGTAATCGCAATGGATATGAGGTTTGAAGAATTTGGAAAAGATACCGCCTTGGGGTTTGGAATGAGGAGTAAGGTCGCTGGATCCGTTTTTCTCGTTGTGTTTCTCGTGGGAGGCTGTGGGGCTACCACTCATACCGGCTTCGAGCTCGCCGCGGATCGATTCTTCTTCGGCTTCGAGAGTTTTGGGGAGGGTGGAGAGGAGTGGATCCATGGCTGCGTTGAGGGAGATGTGGTACAAGACGGTGAAAACGAGGAATATGATCATGAGGACCATTTGTGGCCATGCTTTACCAATGGCGAAAAGACCAATCAAGCAAAGCTCTGAAAGGTAAACGCCAGTGAGGAGTTGTTGGAGAGCACGTGGATAAATAAGACCCTTGGTGTCGATTTGAGTGTCGGTGACGAAGAGGATATTGTATCTGTAAGCTAGGTAGAAAAAACTCATACCAATGGTAGCGAAACCCATAACAAGTGGCGCGATACATGAGTAAGTAATACCAATGACGGCAATGTTGGTGAAAACTGGAAGAGTGCTGCCCCATGAGATTGCACTCAAGCTCGTCCATTTTTGATACATCTTTCTTGGAGTACTGGCCAAGAACTTGTAGAGAATTTTAAAGACGAAAAATCCCACCACTTGAGAAATGACGCCAGCGGCCACAGTCAGACCTTGAACAATAAAGTAGGAGATGTAGAAGTTGGATGCACTGGGCAATTTATTCGCCAAAAGGGAAAGAATTCCAGTTGGGTTGTGGATGAGCTGGTACAAAACCGATGATGCCGATGATGCGATCGTCACAACCAAGAAAACTTGAATAACTTGAAAGGCAAAGTATGCGTTTTGAGTGAAGAGTTCTACACGTGCAGTTGTTGGTTCACCGGAGAGTCTTGCGCAAACTATTTTGTATTAGCAGAGGGTTTTCAACTGTGACGAATATAACTTACGTCTCATGATGACAGGAACAAGGGACATGAGAATCGAGAGGGCGACAGAAGGCAAGAGACCAGAGATTACACCCATAATCCAACTTGGAATATCCTTCAACCAGGCAAGCCAGCTGAATTGTTCTAGGTATGTGACGTTTGAAATAAGACCGACAGCCGCGACGGGAATAGCCCAGAAGACAATCAGAGCAGCGATGAATCCAACAACAGCAAATCTACGAACAACTCTTTGCCACCATGAGATGGTCAAAGATCCCCAAATTACTTCGCTAGGATGAACACCGATATATCTGGGAGACATTTGAAGGGCCTGGTGATGAGCGAGAGTTTGAAAAGCGATTTGAGCATCCGATTGGTGAGCGAATTCGATGAATACAGATCCAACCTTCTTCGTCTCTCCAGTCAAATAAGTACTTTGCGCGGCTTCAGTTTCCGGGATGAGAGTTTCCAATTCACTTCGGGCCCAGTTGATTGTATCGACCTTCTTTCCATATAAACCGAATTTACCAAGTTTGTGTGTGGTACGCTCCTTTTGAGGCAACCATCTCGAGGCCAATGATCCCGATTCGCCATTGTCGTCTATGACAGGTTGTTCTTCTTGACTTGCACCGTTCTTGATTGCCTTGAGTCTTTCGCCATTTGCTGCCTTGATTAGTTTGACCTCCGCACTTTCGATTTTGTTGGCAATTTCATCGCGCTTCTCGACAAGTTCATCCACCTTTTCGGAATCTGCAGCGATCCAAATGTTTCGTACGGCACTTCCAAAAACTTTTCGAAGTTTGCTTTCCTCAAGATAGGCTGCAGGAACCGAGATGAAGAGAACTGTTCTTGAAGAAATGCGATTTGCGAAAGTTGGGTTAAGCAAGAAAGCTTGTCGAAGGTTGACGTAATTGATGGTTTCTCTTGTCACAAGGAAGAGAACACTAAATGATTGGACATGAGTAAATATTCAGGGGGTCAAGACCGCGACCAGTCCAGTGAAGATCGAGAGACACTTGGGGAAAGCGCATGGAACATGCAAAAGTGAAGACGGAAATTGAACTTACAATCCAAAGAAAATCCATCCAACGAAACAAGTAGCATAGTATCGATCCCTTCCAGATGATGTAGAACTGTCAATGTTACCCATGGAGAGTATATCAAGTTGTTGAGCTCCACCTCCTCCCGTCGCATTAATTGGGAAAAGAATTGGCCATGTGATGCAGCAACCAACGAACATAATAACCACCGTCATTCGCAAAAATCGAAGGAACAAGTAGGCATCGAGACCTTGATGTTGAAGGGCGTAGATATCTGGAATTTTGCGAAAAGGACCAATCCAGTTGAACCATCCTGATGGAAGAGGTTTGGTTCGTTCTCTATTTTGATATTAGTATTGACATGTATCTGACATCGGATTCTTTGTGGTGCGAATACTCACTTTTCGCGCAATGCACCTAGATACGTTCTAGGAGCATACCATCGTACATTCGATCTTCGCAAGATCAAAAAGATGACAAAGTACACGGCAGCAAGAATGAAGGTTGGTACCAACGTAGCTACCAAGCCAGACAAACTGGATCCACTGCTACTGGGATCGTCGGCCATGATTATCAAGCGATATCTTCACGATATCGTGGAACGTCGCAATTGCAATTGGGTTTGGGTTTGAGGGTTATAATTGTTGAGGATGATTCTTGCTCATACGAGCGAAAATAATGGAGCGGAGAGTTGAGGGGAGAGAGGGAGAGAGGAAGGGAAAGGAAGAGAAGAGAGCAAGGCAATGGATGGATGTTTCGACTGGGGTAAAGAATGAAATAAAAGGAAGCCAAGACTGAGACAAATGTGATGGACGACCAGGATATATTTTCTGTTTCCCCAAGCTTGGACCAAGAAGCCTTCCCTTGTCTGCGGTCCTTGATTTAATTTCTTGAAGCGATCGATGGATGACTGGGGCAAAATCAAGAAGAAGCAAATAATCGAGAGGCAAGGATCTTCAATATGACGATATATGGAGAATGCAAAGAGGATGGACCGGCAAGAAGACAAGGAGAAGACAAGAAGAATGCAGAATGCTGAATGCTGGATGAAGTCAAATCAAGGATAATTCTTTGACGCCAACAATCAATGATGAAATACTCGAATGATGAAAGGATCATCCGCTGTGCTCGTACCCAGATGCGTTATTATATATCTATCGACCGCTCTCATGGTAGCAATATGTACACTGTATATGGCTTTCGATGAAAATGACAGCTATTCTCTGTGACCTGCCTCTGTCCAGTCATATGCAGGTAGAGCATTCCCAAAGCTCTGCATCTGCTCTAGACCATCGACTTCTCCGCGGAAACCCTGCGTCCGCGTCTATTGAATCCATCATTGAATCCGTCTCAGCTGAACTCATTAGCTAGTGGGATTTCTTCATTTCTACAATGCTTTCTCTCTCCCTCGCTACCTTCATTCTTCCATGTATTATTCATCAACCAATCAACCAGAAGACAGACATTTCAAAGGCGAGCGAGAGGTAGAGAGTAAAGAGAGAAAAGAAAAGAGAGAAAGAAAGAAAGAAGAGAAAAAACCTTAAAACCCCCAAAATGCAATTTCCCATCTCCCAATTTCCAATTTCAAACATGGATGAAGGGGTCGTGGATAGATAACCGATGGATGGATAGAGATAAGTTTCGGGGACGCATAACCCTTGTATAGCTGAATGGATGCGCTGCATAGTACGCCGTACATACAGATTACATACCTCCTTGGGTGCGATACTATCGTGCATTTCCACTCTGTGATCTTTTCCAGCCACGGCGGGAGATGTGTTGTGACTTGTAATACATGAACAACGTGTTGGATTGCACTAGGTAGATGGAATTAGAGATGCGTGTATTAATGTTTTCATTCTTGTATTACCTAGTCACCCCGTCTACCATCTAGTGAGTACCTACTCTCGGATATCAACATTAACATTAACATTAACATTAACATCAGCATCAAAATTAAAATCGAAAAAGCTTAATCAACACTCATGGCATTATCATTATCAGACGAGTTAGTCGAGTTAATAGTTTCACAACTAGCGCGACCGAAACCTATCACCAGTGGATAACATCGGCGTTAACCGTCCCAATACACGGTACATGTATCAAAGAATGAGAAAAGTCCATCCACAATTCAAAAGATCCCACACTAAAAGAGGTTTGCCCGTGATTAGACCCCTCTCTTTCACCCGTTGGACCCTCATTATCCATTTCCATCTAAATATCATTCGTACGGATCCTTGGAGAGCTAGAAAGATGTGCTGTGTACTTGCTGTACTAGTAGAGGTCCCTGGAATTCTCAACTTGCTTTTCCTTTTTTAGCCGCCGGTAGTTGTTATTTTGATGGTTTTGGTTGACTATTTTGGTTAACTATCTCAGTGGGAAAGTTCGGGGCCGATGGGATGGGATTTTGAGGGTTGAATGTGATTATTTATCTGGGTAGAGTCTGATGTTGGTGTTGGTGTTGGTGTTGATATTGGTATTGTGCACATATCTATACAATATCTACACAATCCCTATACATACAGAGGATACATCCATCACATCAATCAACCCCCTTCTCATCAATTCTTCGCTCTTATCCTGTATTTACTCTTATCTAGATAAGATCACAATAGCAACACATAACGTTTACCTGCAGAACCATCACTCACCAAGCTTTCGAGCGCAGCGAGCTAATGGGGGTTTGGGGGCTTGCCCCCATCAATATAAACAATAATTAATGAATGATGAGTTTAGATGTCGCTCCGCTGGCCCTTCGGGGACCACTGCCGTGGAGGCAGACTATATATACTTGAAGATTCTCTGGATTGTATCAGCTCGACATGGTTCTCATGACCTGCCAAGCTGAAACGTCTAGATTGCTTCACCCCGCTGATATTTGCAGAATTACTGGTACAGAGGACAGCTTACCTATCTCTTGATGCGGATGGGAATTTTCGGATAATGATAATTATCCATGTGTTGAGAATATAGATTTAAATACAAAAGAATGTTCAAGTGGTCAGTTTCTTACGGTGTACTGGCAGACTGGCTATGTAGGAGAGAAAACAAGCGGAATTTGACCCTATAAGAATGAGTATGTGCGCCCTCACCTAAGTAACGTCTACATTGTCTCCCCCTCACTGCCATAGCCAACTATATATATCTCCTCTTCATCACGACTCCAATTGATAGAAATCCGAAGGGAAGACTTGGGCAACCATCAAAAATTTTACAAGTGTAAATAATGCTTTCTCCACAATGGATGGATGAATAATATCACGATGTTTCCTTCTAAGCATTGATGTGAGCTCACATGATATGAATCTCTACTTCTATCAGAACTAAATTCTTCCTGCCAAGAAATCACACTTCCACTCAATACCCTCCGTCAGGCAACCCTTCTTGCGTTGAAAGCAGAACGTCCATTGTTCATACCACCAAAGAAATACTTCTATGAACTTGATCATCAATGAAATGCATTCCTTACATTTCATTATCTCAATTCAAGCTTCACAATATGCGGTATACACATTTCCTAAAGCGTCATTGCCATCACTCGATCTTTTCTTTCACCATGTTGTTTTCATTTCCATCTGGTGATTTATTCATCTGCTATGATAAACTTCAAGCTACATTTGGAGACGAATAAGCCAGCTGCGGCTGCAGGTGCTGCCGCTTTGCAACGACTAGCTGGAGGAGGAGCTGTTGAAAGTAAAGCTCCTGGGACTATAGGTCCTGCCCCTAAAGGATCAAGCGGTCTAGCTCGAGGAGCAATACAGCGAACAAAATTCTCAGAAGCATATCGTTCTATCTTTACACTCAATCAGCCAGATCTTATCCCACTTTTTAGACATGTCAATTGCAACTATTTGTCTACCAAAGGTCATTCGCCTACAGTTTTGGAATTGAAACAACATGCACAAGCATTGGTTATTCTCCTCAAGCAAATCACGATTTCCACGCACGCGGGAACTATCGATAGTAAAAACCAAAAAGCCATTACCAGTCTTGGGGGCACCCCGAGTTTTAATGAAAATGAATCCTTCGATTTTCTCAATGATTTGAATAATGTATATGAGAACAATACAGTCCATCACAACCTTCCACTTCCCACTCTACTCAATACATTGGAACCTCAGTATGTCGAACCGGGAACAATGGTAAATCCAGGTCAACCAGATCATTTCGTCGATATTGATGTCTGTCCATTGCATCAAGTGGATCCAACTCCTGTTGACGGTCCATCGCTTCCATATGCTACCCATGAAGCGCTCCTCAAACACGCAAATGAAGTACTCGAACTAATCGACCATGAATATAGCGCCAAGGGAGGCTTACTGGGTGTTCTTCCCCATGAAGATGATGACAACAATCGACCCCTAGCAGAGACAACTCTCCTAGGTCAAATGATACTTTACATTCAACGACTCGTCGCACGTCTCCATAACCTCGAACGTCTTCACGCAAACGCCATGGACGTAATGAAAGGTGAAGCTGTCGTCCCTCATCAAGCACTTTCCCGCGTAGGACCCGATGGACGCAGCGGCCGTGAGCTCGTCTACCCACAAGATCGCTTCGTGCTTGTTAATTCCGGCGACGATATCTGGCAATTTCTCAATGACGAATTTGAGAAGAAAGAACGAGTCGACGAACAAGTCCGCGCAAACCATCTTCGGCTCGGCGTTGAAGGCGAACGCCTATGGGAAAAGAAAGGTGGAAAAGAATATTCCCGTGGTATCACCGCCATCGATGTTATAACCCGCTACTATCGACTCCGCAACGACTCCCTCAAAACCATCTTCGTAATTCCCGCGCATGCCGAACATCCTGGTGTCAAAGTAACCCGCGACATGGAACGCAACCCCACTGTCGTCAGCGTCGTCAAACCAGTCTGGCCTGAACGTGTCTCTGTCTGGGAAAAGAAAACCCGCGACGATCTAGATGAACTGCGTCAACTCCGTCGGGAAAACGCATCTCTACGCGAAGCCGCCGAAGTCGCAGACACCGAACGCACGTATCTCCTCAACGAAGTCAAGCTCCAACGTTCCCACGTCTACAGCGCGAAGGAAAAATGGAAACAATTCACCGAAGGTCCCGACTTCCACGAACAAGCCATCGAGCTGCAAACCGGGCGTGAAACGCTTGTGGAAGAAGGCAAAAAATTCGAAGCCCAACGCGAACAGCTCGATACCCGGGCTGCCGATCTCGAGACTCGATCCCAAGAACTCACTTCGCGCGAACAAACGCTTGCGAATGTGCGGGCGGCAGACGCCCGTCAATTTGAAGCTCGTCGCGCCACGCTCGAGAATATCTATAAACAGCGCTTGATTGATCTAGAGAATGATCGCTTGGCGGCGGTCGAGAATGGAACGCGATTGGCGGATGAGTTCCAGAGGGCCTGGACGGAACAATTGGAGAATACGCAGATGTTGGTGGATTTCTTGAATAGCGATCGTGCGAAGAGTTTGTTGGCGGAGAATCTCATTCCGGATGATATTGGGAGGAGGGGAGTCAGGGGCGCGCAGGAGGTGGTGCAGAGGGTTTTGGAAAAGTTGTCGAATCCGCAGGGAGAGAAGCAGACTGCAAGGTAGTGCATGTCATTGGATTGTAGGTAGCTTTGTTTATCTTGATGGTTTCTGTCTTTGAATTTTGGAGAGAGTTTAATGAATGAGTAGATAGGTAGGTAGCTAGCTAGGTAATTCATTTAACTGCTTGTATGTATGTATTTATGAACATATGTATGAACTTATCAGCAATGGTAGTAGTGCATTGTAAATCGAACCCCCTCCTCCCATTTGTCTTTCTATCCTCACTTCACGTCACGTCATCCACACCACCACCATTTCAGCAAACGACGAAATGTGAAATGAATATCTGGATCTCTATCTATTCGTCTATCATCTATCTATTGTATCTTACCACTTTGTTATAGGAGAATTGTAAGAGTAGGATATACAATATTCTTAGCATCGAATCTACAACTAGAGAATTAGAAACCGATTTCCTGAAAGATGTTTGGATATATTAGCTCTAAGTTATCTATAAGTTATATGTGTGATTATCTATAACTAACTTATGTGTTTTTCGAGTGTATGTGTATGTGTATTGCGATTGCGATTGCGATTGAATGTATTATGTGTATAGTAAAATTGACTTGAGAATTCATTTTCTTAAAAAATTAGTTCTTATATATATATATATATATACCTGAAATCGAGAATAAAATCACTTCATTAGATAATAGTGATCTTCTTATAAACTATATAAATAATCGGTTTGATTAAATTTCTCTTGTCCAGTTTGAGTAAGAATGTTTACGTTATGTCTATTAGAAAGATCGGAGTAATCAATATGATTGAAATCATATGAGTTATATGTGTTATAGGGGTTTCAGTAACACTATTTTATAAATATCACGGTGCAAGGGATAGGGTCTGGGTAAGATATGCTTCATGAAAGGAAGAAGACGCCGGAAGGGCGCCGTCTATGTATTGTGTGGATGCCTAAGGCATCCACAAGACTACGCTATTGAACCCGTGACAATATATCTCAGTCTTAAATATTCTGTCCCCGGTTGATAGTTCGATGGATATTATTCCTCAAAGATTACCAACTATCCCACCTATTTTGTTGGAAAGATACTCCACAATTGCTGGCCATCAAAGCACAAACCTTGTTCCGATTCGCAGAAAACACCCTGCACCCTGGTCTTCCCGCTCCAGCCCCCCGACACGCCACGAGTCCTCCAATACAACGCCCCTTCATCTCCTCGATATACCAGACACATTCTATTGTTATAGACTGCTGCCGCAGGAGAGGAAGTAAGCGGATAGGCCGAGTCGACGGAAGAAAAGTTACCCCATTTCCCATTACTGTAGGTGGCAAGATAACATTGGTTGTTGATGTCCCATTAGAAGATTTGCAGCTTGTTGTCGAAAACACAGACGGCTGGAGCTCCTTGTGTTGCGCTCCCGGAAAACATATGAAAGTCGTTGTACCATATGGTGCCGGTGGATGAAGGGAGGGAATATGTTCTGTTATCCATTCCTCTGATGACACAGTATATTGCCCCATCGTAAGCAGCCCTATATGCACCCCTTGTTGTCAGTATAGCTGTATAGAGTAGATATGGGAGGGGGGAGAGATGAGACTAGAGAGCTCCCAAGTTTCTGCTTACAAGGCTGGGCCTGACGGTGAATATCCTTTACTCTCGAGGCCTATATTTGTTTGTCCTTTCCACGAAAGGTTATCTTCGGTGTGTATAATTGCTATGCGACCATCGAGCTTCCGGAAGGCGCAGAACAATTTATCCTTGAAAACGGCCAGAGACGGACGTCCTGGCGGACCCGGCTTTGCTGTACCACCCTCGTTCACACTGATACGAGCTGGCAGTGTCCAGACTTTCCCGCTGCCTGGAGGCAATTTCGTGACCATCAGATGCTGAGTGCCTCTGTCGCGGTAAACGCATGTGACATTGTTCTTGAAGAGGGTCATGCCTGAGCCACCTACAGATTGTCCCGAGACCGTTTGCGGGGGGGTCCACCAGCTTTCAGAATAGAGAGTGGCTGTCTGTAAAGTTCCAGTCGGTCCAGTTAATGGGTAAAACTTTACCCACACTTCAAACCTACCAACCTTCCCTTCACGCTCGAAAATAAAAGAAGTCTCGTTTGGAAGATGAGGTTTCGTAAGGTTGACAAGTGCGGCTTTGCTGAAGATGAAATTGCGATTTTGGACATGATCATCCTCGTTAATCGCCAAGCTGAACAGAAATGAAAATGCGTGGGCGATGAACCCTGATGATTTGTTAGATGATACCGCTGCAAGCAGAAGGAAGGGGAAAGCCACCAATCAGGGCAAGAAGCGCGATTCCCTCGCTCCCACTATCATCCCATGAATCTTGGTTGTTGTTGGCCTCGACTGCTGCGTCAATACACTCCTGAGCTACATCTTTCATAATATTACTCATTTGCGCAAAGAAAGCATTCCCGCTACTGTCATGCTCCCACATTTCAAGATGAAAAGCTCTATATTCACACCTTATTGTCAGTATATCTGTTTGTATACAGCAGAGAAGGAAAAGAAAGGATTAGAAAGCTTTACAGATCCAGATCACGGATGTTAGCATATGTATATATACATATATATATATTGTTCCTCCCTATCTCCAACAATAAAAAAAGACGAGGGAAAATTGCTTGTTTGAATTGGCCCTTCAAATAAATAGACACCATTCAAATGATGAACAGTTCCGGTATCGACTGAGCCGAATTTCCCCGTTGTCCAATCAGTCTTCTTTTTTCCGTCTGAGCCCGATCCACAGCTGAAATAGATCTCATTCTTGGGACTGGTAACAGGGTCTCCAACTTTTTCATAACATTTGAAACGATCTACCGAGATTCTGTACCATCTGGTTGATGTGTCGTCCGTTGCTAAGATCTCCGTTGAGTCCTCCGTTGAGTCCTCTGTTGCGCCCTCTGGTATCTCGACTGACTGTAGTTGGACTGGAGGGATTGGGAGCTGTAAAAAACCACATTACTATTGACCACTTGACAGATCGAAAGCATATTGCTCTCTTATTACAAGCTCGGAGATTGGTATAGGAAGAGATGTGAATTTCTTACCCCGGTAAAGCTGGTAACACTTGCGTTAGATTGGGCAACAGCCACAGCATACTCAGGACTATCCGAGTAGCCCTTATCAGTGAATTTGGATATATCGACAACAGCGTTCTCAGGCCTAGCAAGAAGCTTGGGTGTAGCGGCAAGTGCATCTTTGATAAGCATTTTTGCAGTGTAAGGTTCATTGTCATCCATCTGCAGAACAGATGCAGCAAGTATACTCTTGTCGCCAATGGAACGAGCGGTTTCTTTGTTCTCCGTGTAAATCTGACCTCATTGAGTAATCTCGTCGTCTGATGCAAAAGAACTAATGACCCCCAACCAACGTTCTTCTAACGGGGATAGAGAAAAGCCTTCAGTTCGGCGAGCAGCAGCGCGGAACATCGCAGTTGTCACAACATCAGGGGGACCAGATTTGACTTTCCAGGTCTTGGGCGTCTCTGTGCCTGAGAATAGTGCTCGCAAGGCACTCGCACGCTCTTCTGGTGTCTTCATTCCCATGGTGAGAAAAATACTTCTATAATCAATATTAGTACAGTTTTCGATTGAGAGGGAGATGTGTAATACCAGTTGTGAATTTGTTTCCAAGAATGAAGAGTAAGTTGTTGATTTATCAATCTTCATGGTGGGAAAGCCCATATATATATTGACGGAATGGTATTGTCCCACACAGTCTGATGGAACCACAGAAACGCTCATTTCATACCACACAACAGTCCAAGATATCAAACGAAAATTCTCGGAAAATACAATGTTGATCTATTCTTACACACCTATAGAAAGCGTGGAAGCTTTTGAGCATAGCTTTTTTTATCTACCCCTCTTTCTTACACCTACAAAATGCAGTGTTCACGCTTCTGAGTATAGTTCTTTATCTACCCCTCTTTTTTGCACATCTGTAGATCCGATGACAATGGCGACTATGAACACTACTCGGCATTATAATAGTAGCACACCTCTTACTACAGACAATAATGAATCAATTCAGTCTCATGCATTCCCCTCCGTCGTCATTCAGCTCACATTAAAGCGCCACTGGGGTTGAAGTACGACATAAGTCCCCTACCCCACTTCTTGGCCACCTCGAAAATTATTATCATCTACACTTTCAATTTTAATAACTCAATAATTATTCAGCTTCAATGAGGACCCCTGTAGTATCACTTTCTATAATAGTAGATGAATCAACTCCGTCAATTTCATGATCTTCTACTTCAGTTTGAGTATCCCTTATGGCTGTCACGGGTTCAATAGCATAATCATATATGACTATCTTAGACACTTGATCTCAAGCTATCTGATAAGTGACAGATATGCACCAGGAAGTTAGCTGAGCAAATAAAGCCTCGAGCTCACATTTGAGAAGTATTGATGAAGCTCAAGCTTTTTCCGCAGTTCGCTCGATTCGTTTGCGTGTCTGACATTGCTCTTCAACTATAACATCGGTCAACACCCCACTGATCCTGTTGCGTACCTAGGTATACAACTGCATCAACGCTGATATCACACAATCTAGCTATCTCTGAACTCGGCTCCAGATTCATGTTCAACTCGTTCTACATCGGACGAGATCGAGATATAAACTAAATTCTAGTTGTTTCGTGTACTTTTCCCGCAAAGGCCCATGGTGCGGGTCATTAAATTTGACAGATTTCCTCGTAAGAGTTTTCAAACACAAAGCACCAAAGAATGCGAATACGTGAGTCTTAGGGCGCGTGCATTAAACTCGTTTCATATATTTTCTGCAGTGTACATGTAATCTCCAAAATCCACATGACAGTATGCTGTTTTCTGTCTGGCGTACGAGATGATGCTCAAGAAACCATATCGTCAGCATGTTTCCATAGCATACAAGTCGGAACCGCTTCTGGGTGGGTCTTTGCAAATAGGAATTCTAGCTCACACAACAGGTTTTTTTCTTTTTACTTAGTGTTGAGTCCGGGAATTGTTTTTGTGGCAACAACGTGAACAGTCTTTCCCAGTCGCTAGTTCTCTGAGTTGCATCCCCTCGTGCCCCTCTGATAAATTCTACACAGCCGAACTTTTCTCATCCGAGACTTGCCTTGAGCGACAGACTCGAGTGCACAAGTTATGAATTCTTACTACCTGTTTTCAAAACCTCTGTATCGAAACATTTCCTTCTCTCTTTCTCTTTATTATAAAAAACAGATTTCCTCTCTGGCATAATTAGGAACAAAGAAATGTCAGACTTGAAGCTCCATTAATTTCTTTGTTTGATTTCGTAGAGCTGCACAGCGTGCTCGTCAGATAGCTGTGAAATCATGCTGCAGTATTAAGATCCATCAACTAACCCAGTCCAGGTTGGATGTACTGAGTCACTGCCTCGGAATCAGGAGATCGGGTGTGATATGTTTGCTAAGTCAGTCTGCCTATACAACTTGATTGTTTGCAATGTGACGTTCAAGATGTTTCAATAGTATTTCTTGATTTCCAAGTACGAACTAACATACTGCTATCAAACATATCATGATCCCGTAGCTCAGGAGAAGTCAACGAGTCGGAAAAATACAACGTAATCCTTCATACACCACTGAAGCACGCACTGAAAATGCGGGCCATTCATTCAAATTCTCTACTACACCTACATATAATATATACTTTGTCCACAACTCTACTTTTGATATACCATTTCTCTTATTCACCAGTGTATCATTATCACATTTTCTATCAGGTTTCAAAGATTCAATATTAATCCTGTATTTTTGTGCTGTAATCTTGCAAAGCTTCTATTTCTACACTGATGAGTTTCTGACCAGCAGATATTTTCCAGTGAAAACAAAAAGAAATTTTGCATTGTGAATAAATCGCAGAAGTAAAAGATGGCATAAATCGTAAAAAAAAAGTCATGAAGCATGGCTCGTTACCTTGTGCCGGGCTTATATGTCTTACCGTATCCTGTTTCCTAAATCTCTTCACCTACCTTTTTTTTCTCCACCCAGGACCTCTGTCAAAGGTCTGATATTCTTTCCTCGTCTTCTCAAGCGCTGCTACCAGAACAATCAACCAATCTAAAACTTGCTAACTCTGTTCCTTCGAAAACTCTTCCCGAGCATCTTCTTCTCTTCTTTTCCTCCTTCACAAAGTCCGTCAACCTCAAATCCGGTACACTGCACCATTCCCAAGCAGCCAAACTTGGACACCAATCTAAACTTGCGGACGCAGTTGACCCAAGGGTGAAAGATGGAGAGATGGGGATGCGGCAAACTTTGGAAAGGGGACTCTTGAGAGTGAGTGAAAGGCTAGATTGAATCGGGGATTCGGGTGTGTCTGGGTGTTCAGTTGGAGATTCGGAAGTGATCGGGAGCTCAATAACAATCGGATAACCGCTTTCTGATTGATTATCTTCGCAGACCTCGAGATCTGAATGATCCTCTGATGCAGGGAGGTCCAAGATTTGCGCTGCTGTCATCCAGCCTGTGCGATCATCAGAATTAGATGAAGAACCAGACGACGACGAAGATGAAGACGACGATGACGACGACGATGAAGATAAAACAAGAAGTTTGATCGCGTGGAACTTTGCTTCATCCGAATGGCTCCAACTATCAGTCGATCTCGATGATCTTTGTGATGTTGTTCGCTTTGGTACATTGGCATGGAGGGCTTCGGCTAAGGCTGTGGATGCATCTGCGAGGTTGATTGCGAGTTCAACATTTTTCTCAAGCATGACGACTTTCTTGGATTCTTCAGCTGAGTGTTCGAGTGCGATCTGGAGTTCCTTCTCAAGACGCTCAACCTTCTTCAACTCTCTCTCAAACATCATCTTGGAGTGGTCTGCAAAGGCTTTCTGTTGACTCGGAACAGCACGAGCTGCGCGGAACTTTTGCACCTCTTCTTCAAGTTGTTCATTCTTGTCTTTGAGTTGCTGGATCTCATTATCAAGTTGGCGGTTCCTGTTTTCGACGTCTTGCACTGCGTTACTGAGCCTGATGTGGGCCTTGTGTGTCTTATCCGCGTGGATTTTCCAAGCCCGCGTCTCGTTCAAGGTTGCTTGTGCTTCATTAGTAAATGCAGGGGGTGTTCTAACTGAACGGTGTGGTTGGCTCAAAGGATCGACTTTCCTACCTTCTACAGTAGTCGCTGTCAATTTAGGAATCTTGATAGTGAGACATGGGGGCAAGCTCTTTTGAAGATACAATGAGGATTGTGATTTTGGACTTGGTGACTCGAGCTCACTTACGTTGACCGGATTCGAGTTGAGTGGAAGGCATGGCATTCTAGGAGCCACTGGCAACTCATGATATCTGACCATCTGCACTGGTTGACCATCAACAATTTTCGCGGCGTGGAAAGGTTCAGATACTATCATTTGTCTGATCTTAGTTGAACTCCGTCCCCGGAATGCCATCATGGTAGTTCTAATTGAACTGGGGATTCTCCGCATGACTCTCCTCCTCATGACAACTATTCGTCTCGTGTGTTGTTGATTGTGAAACCAAAAAGATTTTGGGAGACGATTCTTAATTGGCGATCTTGACCCCGTATGTCTGACATCTCCAAGACCAAATTCGATTGAGGCGCCTGGGGAGTCTGGTCTGGGATATCGACATTCCGGTGCTGAGCTACTTGTCGCCTGGGACGAATATTGTGGCACGGAAGTATTGATTCTAAGACTCTGTGATCCTCCTATACGTCTGACCATTCTTGGGCAAAATGATTCATCCATGGTATTAGTTTCGCCTACCTAGTGTCTGAGTTTGGTACCCTTCACAAGCTTTTCTTTCCAGAGGTGGTTGATCAAGATTTTCAAGACTTTATAGTCGTCACTTACTATCAGAGTGGATTAATTGGAATAGTTGCTGTGATTTAGAGAAGTAGAGAGATTCTGGAGAATTTTACAAGAATCAAAAGAAACGGTTTATATCGCCGTGAATTTTGACTGTTCAACCTCTGTTCCGAAAATTATGATCATCAATACCCAATGCTTTGTGGGTAATACCCAATGGCTTTGTAGATTATCAAAGACAATAATGGATGAACAATGTAAACAAAGAATCCTACCAAATGTACTCAAATCTCAACAAAGAAAATCCAGGGTGTCATTTTGCACAAAAAATTGAGAAAGAAAGCTCATCTAGTAACATTTCGCGCCACATGACTTCTGAGTCACAGCTATATTTTTGGAATTGATAGTATAGTTGTACCGGAAATCATTGAATCTGGTATGATCAGCAAAGACATAAATGATTCGAATAGCAATATCAGTAACTACGTCAATAGTAGTTACTTCCACCTCGAGAAATTGAGGGGGTTCCGAGCCCTGAGTCACGACTAAATGGAAGGTTTGAGCCAGGCCTCTGCGCTACTACGGAAGAGTTAGCATAATCTACAAAAGGTATTCAAGACAGATATACCTGATCGACCACTTGGTCTAGCAAAGTCTGATGCTAAAGATGCTCCTGGGTTTCCCACTTTCAGACCTGCCCGCAAACCGTAGCCTACAAAACCGGACGGTTGACCAGTATTAACATCGATACTTGAAAGTGGAGTTCGACGAGGGGTAGCTCGACCATGGGGTAATGGCAAAGGTGTTCCAGCCATATGGCTTTGTATATTGTTCATACCGATGCTTGTAGGAGGGAAATGGCTGGATGCCAAAGGCTGTCGATGAGAGGAAGGAGTTGCCTGAACATGATTATCTGTAATATTCTTCGTAAGTAATTCATAATTGAGTTTTAGTAGCGACAAGATGTTTTCTTACAGTGCTGAGACATATTACTTTGCCCTTGGCTACCAATAGTATCCCACTCACTACTATGTCTTCTTCTTTGGGGTGGGGGTGGCATGGTTGAGTTGTGAAAACCGCCAGTATGATTCAGCCCGCCAGTCTGTTGAATTGCGTAAAGAGGCGGTCTGTGGTTATTTGTGCCTGTATTTTCCGTGAAGCGATTGCCGTTTGTCGTCGCTTGTATTGTATCATCAACTGCGTTCGAAGCCGCAGTCTGAACTTGATCTAACATGCCTCTACGCTTCATTTTATCGTAAAGTTCCTGGGTCTGAAGTAACTTCTTATTCCTCTCTCTAAGATCATGATGAAGCTCCTCATTCTTTCTTCTCAAAGCATCATTGTCCGAATTCATTCCTACATCAGCGTTTAGTATTTAGTTGGGAATGACGGAAGCCATATAGAATCCCACCCTGCATTTTGTTGCGAAGGTTCGATATCTCGCTGTTTGCATCATGTATTATCTTGTCCATCTGAGAATTTATCGCCGAATACTTGTCTGTCAAACTTTTGGCAAGGTATTCTTGATAAACACTTCAAGTTCGTCAGTAAAGCTTGTAACATCAGAATTCAGGCACAAACATCTCTTGAGTTGTTTGGTATGCCCAGAAACTTAAAGCTCGGCCTGCGCACTCCATTATGACGCTTGGATTGAGTCCACTCAACACGCTCGTCTTATAGTCCTCACTCGGGTTTAAATTTGTAACGACAACATCGTCGGGATTTGGTAAATGCATATCGCATGCGGGACATGTTGTTCGTCGATTCTCCCGTAGACTTGTTGAAAGCTGGGATTGATTTGCACATTCGATGCAAAAAACATGACTATAAAGAATGAGTAAGGAAAATTCAGAGTGAAATCGTGAATATGAAATATGCGATGGGAAACTGATGGAAGACGAACCTGCAGGTAGTAACCACTGCATGCTTCTTCAACTCTTTCCTGCATTTCAATGCATTACAACGAAGAATAAACTCCATTTCCTTTGTGCACACAGTGTCGCCGAACGAGGCTCCTTCTCGGCTGCTCTTCGTCGTCACCTACATGAAACGCCAATAGTCATCCCGATAACTGTGGTTTTTGAGCTCCAGTGAAAAGCAGCACTTGATGGTGGATAGGATTGATGACAGTGATATTTTGAGTTCGAATGAAACGGCCCGAGCCGAACGGGGAACATATTAAACATATCAAGATTATGTAAGGGAAATCTTATTTTGGGGCGGTCAAAGATGGCCTAAATTTTACCCCACAATTTCTGTGAGCTCAAAGCTGGCTGTCTGTGGTACAACAGACATTTGAAAATAGATTTCGTGTTCCAATATCAAAATGTGATGAAGCGGTATACGATGGATGTACTTATATTATCTGGCCATACCGGATGCTTGCACTCACATACCACGTCGGAAGACGTACTACCAATGCGCTGCTGCATGCGACATGAACATGGTATCATCTTGGTATATCTTCATCCAGGGTACATCCGGTATGCATGGGAATAGTTTCTCCGTTGAATCCTTGTATAGGCTACCAAAAGTACATTTAGGATGGATGAATGGTGGGATGGTCGCGTATCTTACGACAAGTTCAGACTCTTCCATTGAAAGAGTACCAATCAAGTATTGGGATTTATTTTCGAGGTATAACCTCTGCGTGTTTGGTCGGCAAGTCAATTTTCATTCAGCAAAAAGGGAATTCTTCAATGACCTCAACTTGCTGTGGGGATGATTTAATCTAATTAGTGGATGATCTTCCTGTATGGTTCTACACCTGGTACTTTCATCCAAATTGTTGCCTCCCGTCTTTAATGATTCATAATTGGCAAATCATTTGTGTCGATGAAAATTATACTGCAGGTGCCAAGGTTTTCCAAATAACATAAGTTCACCGACTCTGTCAATCATGTCTTCCTTTTCGATTGAAAGAATTAAGCTGCTGTTTTGGAATTTGGAGATTACTTTCAATAGTACTACAAGATGTGGTTGCAAAAGTTTCGTTCTTTGCTGGCCGTTCTGTCCACAAGCATCCTGCTTCCCTCATCAGTCCTGGGAACCAATCCTACTTCCCCTACTGTGACCGTCACCAATGGTTCATATATTGGGAAATATGTTCCTGAATGGCAGCAAGACCAGTTTCTGGGGATACCCTATGCTATTCCACCCTTGGGAGACCTCAGATTTGCTAGACCAAAGTCCTTGAACACTTCGTTCACTGGATATCGTGATGCAACACATTATGGTCATAGTTGTTACCAATATGGCACAAAGTTCAATCTTTCTGAGGACTGCCTCACTCTCAATGGTATAGTCATCAGTCAAGAACACGCTGAACCATTGCTAAATATTGTGCAATTTAGTGATAAGGCCAGCGGGAACCACACCTGACAGCAATTTGCCTGTCTTGATTTGGATATTTGGCGGTGGATTCTATACTGGAGCGACAGCAGATCCCCAGTGAGTATTCTTAGGACATTTCAGATGTTCACCACATCTCTAACAATTCTCAGGTACAATCTTTCTGGCATCACACATGTCGGACAACAAACTGGGCAACCTATTATTACAGGTAATCTTGGCTCGCTTTTTTGATCAAAACATCTCTAACTGTAGTAGTATCCATGGACTATCGTCTTGGAGTGTGGGGCTTTCTCCAAACACCTCAAGTCCTTGCTGAAGGAAGCTCTAATGCTGGGCTACTTGATCAAAGACTAGCATTGAGATGGATAAAGGAGAATATCGCATCTTTTGGCGGAAACCCGGAAAAGATTACGGTCTGGGGAGAATCCGCTGGTGGTCAAAGCATTAGTTATCACTTGTATTCTTACGACGGCAGAGATGACAACTTGTTTCAAGCAGCAATAATCGAATCTGGAAGTCCCACCGGGGCTAGTCTGTATGAGATTTCTTTTTTTGAAATTCCGCCCTCCTGCTTTGCCTCGAGTTTTTATCTGTTGTAGGAACCCCCTCGGTTATTATACGGTACCAACCGAAAATCTAACTCGGGCCACCGGCTGTTGGACATCCACAGACAAACTCGCTTGTCTACGAAGTTTGACTTCAGATCAGCTATGGAAAGCCCAAGTCAGCCAACAATGGAATCCCATGGCATGTCATACCGTTTCTTCACTTGAATATTCCCAATTTTAAGCCAATCTCGATCATTAAACAGTTACACATTTTCAAACAACACTAACTTTACTTCAGGTCGATGGTGATTTTCTAACTGACTACCCCAGTAGCCTCACGCCTCAAGGGAAGTTTATCAAGGTCCCTCTCCTAATTGGAGCGAACAGCGATGAAGGAGCTAGTTTTGGTGTTTCCGGATTAGATAACGAGACAGCTATCTTCAACAATCTACTCGTCTACCGGGCTTCGAATGCTTATGCCCTATCACCACCAACTGCTAGAAAGTTGCTTGAACTGTATCCTGTATGTTATTGGAAGTCGCGTACCAAGTACCCAATAGTAATACTGACAGTAATAGAATGATCCTGCGAACGAACCTCCATATTACATTTCCAATGCGACAATCTTCCCGTCCAAGGGGTTACAGTACGTTAGCTTGAGACCTGAATTCTCTTGACCGACTCCGTACTAATGCAAGAACTAGATGGAGACGTAGTGCCGCTATCGCAGGAGATCTAGTTATGATATCCGGTCGTCGAAAGGTATACATACGTTCCTGTTCATCCTGTTTCCCTTCAGCACTAGCTTCTAACCCAAGATTTTTCATCTAGTTGTGTGAAGTCTACGCCGCGGCTTCTCAATCAGTATACAGCTATCGCTGTAAGTCTTATCCTCTCAGCCTGTACTTTTCCTCTACATTATATCCTTACAATACTAATCTTCTCCCCATCTGCCAGTCGATACATTCCTCTGGAATGCTGCGGTCACCGATGGCGTAAAGCATTGTAAGTCTCGAAACTGTTTTCCCTACTCTTCTACCAAAATAATGCAGCTAACACCCTTAAGTTGTAAATGTCGTCTTTTCCTTTCAAAATATCTCCGGCGCTCTCGGTCCCCTCCCCCAATACCAGTCCTATCTCGATTTATCACAAAATATTGGCAAAGCCTATGTTTCATTTGTGAACTATCATGACCCAAATGCTCTGTCCAATAGTACGTCGAGTACTAGCACAAACCTTCCACATTGGCCACTTTACAATAAAGATGCGCCAAAAAACATGGTTTTAAACAGCAACAAGACATTTGTAGAGGATGATACATGGAGGAAGGAGGGGATTGACTTTATCAACTGGGGTGGTGTGGATAGAGAGTTGTGGTCTTGAAGATGCATGAGGATGAAAGCGGAGTCAATAGGAGGGTAGAGGAATCAAGAGAAAATACGCGCGAAATGAAAGAGAGGATTTGAGATCAGCATTTCAAGGTTTAGATGAATAGTGACATAATGGGGTTTTACGATAACGAGATAGGATTAGTGAAAATTATTCGCGAGGTCGAGGACTACGAGTGATTCCATTTCATTTTGACTGGTCATTGAATACTGAAACTACTGTGATTGTATTGGGCTGCTAATATGTTCACCTAATGAGAGCAATTAGCCCCAAAACAATCCGAATAGTCCCATCCATTAATTCTCTTTCGTGGGATGTAAAGCAGGCAGTCAACTCGCTCAGTTAGGATGCTTCTCCTTACTATTGGATTGTCAACATCAACGCTGACACTTGCCAAGAAACACAAATGAAGCCACAATATTGGGCAGTGTTCAGCCCACGATAACAAGCAACATATAAAGCCCGCGTGATTCTTACTGGAAGTGTCTACGTTTACTATCAAAACCAACGATTAGAGTACTCCTTTCCAGTACACGTTACTGGAATGTCACCATGCTCTGCATCGCTCGCCAAGAGATCTCATTTGTCCCATTGCAACAGACTGGCGTCACTTTTCAGAAAGATGCGGCTGAGGAAATACGAGCCGCGTACTCTAACCATGGATTCTATTTTCACGAGAGCTGTCGTATGTTAGAGTGGAATCAGCTTCGACCCGAGTGCCAGCTTTGCAAATTAATGGGTGCTCGACTACGTTGCAATGTGAATGGATGCTCGAATGATAAATTCAATGCTCGGATTCACGCTGTTAATATTAATCCAGAAAGGAGAATTTTCAACATCGAGCGACGGTCTGAATTTTGTGAAAATCAACGATAGAACTGATTGGTCGGGGTCTTTTGATATTCACTATGGTGATTTCGCGGCAAAGATAGATTTGAGTATACTGCACGGTTCGTAGTATCTTGCTTTCAACAGTGTTTCTTGACTGATTTCCATCGGCGAATTACCTGGGGTCTATTCCGAATGTTCCTACGAAGGCTCTCTATATCAACTATTTAAAGACCGTGACGATGGATTTAACGCATCTATGAGATTGGCAAGTACATGGATGATCGATTGTTTTAATCACAGGCTTTACCGAGAAATGATAGGGGCGCTCCCAACTCGTGCCATATATATCGATGAGAATCCCAGCATTGCGCGCGTCTCGTAGAGTCAGAAGGTCAAATGGTTGCCTATGCTACTTTGAGTTATTGTTGGGGGGGAAAGGGTCAATTGCAGTTAAAGAAAGCAAACCCTCTTCAGTTCTTGAACGCTCTTCCTGTTCAATTGCTTTCCATGATTACCCAAGACGCAATTAGAGTTACTCGAGCACTATTGATCTAATATCTTTAGGTAGATGCTCTGTTTATTATCCAAGATTCGACCGAAGAAAAGTTGAAAGAGCTTGCTGTAATGGGAGAGATTTACTCTCGTTCCGCCATTACAATTGGTGCTGCCAATGGTGACTATGCAGACGCTGGACTTTTTGCGAAGCGCGACCCACATCGGCAGCGACCCTGTCCTATCTATGAGATAGAAAGCAATGGCGCTAAAACTCAGATATTTGCCGAACTTCCTCGAGACGATGAACAGGGAACAATACTGGACAGTCGTGGGTGGATTTTCCAGGAAGAAGTGCTTTCAGCTCGGACTCTCAAGTTTTGTTCTGATGGTCTTCGCTGGTCTTGTTTTACTGTATGTGCCACGGAAACTGCACCAAATGGCAACTCGCATCTTTCCAATAAACTCGATTATAGGCTTAAAACTTCACTTCGTTATCTAGAATGGAACCCACGATGGATCGTTGCCTTGAATCTAAAACGACGATATTTTCAAGACTGGTATGAATCTGTATCAAGCTTCACCGCTCGCGATTTGAAATATCATACAGACAAGCTACCTGCACTTGCTGGTGTTGCAACCCAAATCCATAAGATTCGTAAATATTATTATCTGGCTGGTCTATGGCAGCAAGACCTAGAGTATGGCTTACCTTGGTATGTTACCTCTCAGCCCAAGATAGATAGTGGAAGGTATGCATTCCCATCTTTGTTGGGCGATGAATACTACACTGTTGTTCCGAGGAAAGGAAGCAGTTCACCAAAATCCACTTCATCTGTGACGGAAATGATGAGCCAGCTTTCAATATGCAGCATTTCCACACACATGCCCTTCTTGAAGAATGTGCCTATTAGCTCAACAGGAAAATCCCAGCGCCTAAAAGCGGTACTCTCCAGTCTCCGACAGCGAGACGAATTCAAAGGAAAGTCCTCGTCATGGTCATGGGCCTCTCTGGAGCATGAGAAGATCAACTTTCTGTACAGTCATTTGGGGTTGAAAGCATCCGGAATTCCGCTAAGCCACTGCCTCGAAGTTGACTGCTCACCTCCAGACAAAGGAAACACATTTACACAAATATTGCCCGGCCATATGATCCTGATAGGTTACTTGAAGCGAGCTTAAGTATAATTGGAGAATTACGGGTATGATACCTAGTATCTCCCACCCAACGTGTCTGCGGGTCGCTGGCCTGGGATTCTCGTGGAAGTGAATGCTGTCGCTTCTGTTAAAGACGAGATAATTGGATTCGTCGCATTAGATTCAGACCCGGTAGCTAGCGGCTTAAGGGTAAACAGTCTTGTTACTTTGTTGATGCGAGAAGACAAGGAGCCGTCGGATTTGAGCATGGAAAAGAATGGGAGGTTGGGCTACTACAGTTCATAGAAGGCTCCACTGACGCTTTCTCGCCTGCCCGATGGCAGTATTTCGTTCAATAGTGGAACCAAGCGATATCTGGCGGGTTTGGCGCTTCAGCAAGTGCTGGGTTTTAAGAACTTAACCATCTTCCGGAGAGTTGGATTGTGTCAATTGTACAGAGAGTTCTGGACGGATGAGCTCAAGATAAATTCGAGCAAGCAAATGTTGAATCTTATGGCTGTCTAAATGTCAACTTGACCTACCCATATTACTAGTGTTGTCTGGCAATAAATCTTGTCAGAAATGCAATTGAACAAGCTTCGAAGTGTTGGGCGTACGGAGAGAAGCTAGAGCGGAAGAAGAAGCTCACCACATGATTTAGTTCGAACTCCATTTTGATTCTTGTATTGGCCCACTTATTACAAATGACAGTTGCAAACTTTAGAAAGGCTCCATTTTGACAAGATGTAAACAATTGCCATTCTACTTGAACAAAACGTAAGTCATGTTTGTTGAAGTGAACCAAAACAAGAATCCCGTGATCGTCCGATATCTCTATAAAAAAAAGTGCGAATGTGAAAGTAAAATATCAATTAATCAAGGGAATAGCTCGCTAACCACCTATATCAGTGTTGTTTATCATGTTAAAGCTCCCCGCTCCACTTCTCCTCATAGACCAACAAAGAAACTCAAGGCCTCGACTTCACCCCATGTTCTGTAGCAGTGCGAACCTCAACATTTCCATCTTCCATGCCGAAATACGCAGCCACTGGCTTCTGTCCACCACCCTCTTCTCCAGCATTGGCAACCTGGGCGCCATTTCTACCATGGAAAAGGCCAGTCTCCAGTACGCCCACTATTCTCTTCAATCTTCTTCCAAGGTTGTGTACCTCCCAAGTGCCGTTTTCTCCATCCCCCTTATCATCGCCCTTCAAATCTGAATGAATTAAAAGTTTTGGGAAAGGCGCATCGATAATCCACATGCCGTTATCTGTAACTACAGGCCCAGCTTTCGCACTTCCACCTTGTCTGATTTTTGGATCCGGAGAGCCGAGAGTGATTAAAATTCTTTTAATGGTTGGAGCGGCCAATGGTGCAATCTCAATTGGAATAGCTTTCCAGGAAGTGAGAAGACGGGGCTGGAGCTTTCGGTAATCTACGCATGATTAGTTCGAGTCAAAGTCGAGATATGTTACCTAAGTGCTTCACTGACCTGCTACACATACAAACTTCTTGGAAGAAGTTGCGACCAACTTTTCTTGGAAGAGACAAGCTCCACCTCCTTTTATACAGTTGAGGTCTTCGTCAATTTCGTCTGCTCCATCGAATGCAACATCAAGACTTTCACGCTTTCCCTTTAAACCTAGATCTTGCAGACCCGTAGAAACATCGAAAGCAGCATCTCCACTCAAATGAAGAGGTTCGACTACCACTGGAGGCAAAGAATCAATGCTTCCTAAAGGCAGACCTGCTTCAATAATCAATTGTTTACTTTGATCGCCAGTAGGAACAAAGATCATCTTGGAAGTGATATCTCGACCTTTAGCAGCGATAGCTTCCACTACGTAAACGACAGTACTACCCGATCCAATTCCGACATACTTGTAAGAAGGGTCGAAGTGATCCTCAACTGCTCTTTATGCTGCTCGACGCTTTGAGGCCTCTACTGGGGAAAGGTTTGCGTAGTCGTAGGCATGAGGAGTAGCATTTTCGGTGGCTGGAACTGTCGGATTCGAGGAGGCCGCGGATTGACCGGGAACAGCTGGATTGTTGGATGCCATTGGGTTCGAATATTGCTGCTTAGATATGCTCGAAAAATTCCCTCTAGATATATTCGAGAATTGTGGAAACCTGGGATATATACTGCGGGAATGACCTGTAGTGGGACAAACACGTGTGAGCGAACGATGCACAGAGATTGTAGGGTTCTTGAGTCCAGTCGGATGTATAATCGGACGAGACAATGGATGAGAGCGAAAGAATCGGAGAACAAGATTGCGAGGATGTATTTCCATCAAAACTCGGGGTAGGGAAGGGAAGGGAAGGGAAGATCTCTTCTGGCAAATAATTTCAATAGAGTGATGGAATAACACAATAATAATTTTATTACGTGCCCAATATTGGTGGGGTCAGCCAAGTGGGATGGCCCGACTATGCTGAATAAGATGACGCTCCGATCCGAATGGAATTGTGTCCGGCGCGAAGGTGTCTCGTGTGAAGCTCGGTGAAGACAGCCTTGAGGAGTTTCTCCGGAGTGGGCGGACGCTAAGATAAGAGCTCGAGAGGCCTCACGTGCAGATAAGAGCAACAGTTCAGTTCTTAGATAAGCAAGGCTTCTGCAACGGTTCAGTGTTGGTTGATTTGACCTCATGCATCATGTCTACCATATACGCGCATACACTTTCTAGATATCTAAGGAAGCTGTTAACGGTCATCGTTGTCGATCCACCGCTCTGCACACTCTATCTTTCTAATTTGTGCCCGTAAACAATGACGGAGACAATCATGGAGCAGAACCCTCCTGTCCTCCAAGGCCCTTCCGAAAAGGAGAAGAAATACGATCGACAACTACGATTATGGGCAGCTTCTGGACAGGCAGCTCTTGAGAATGCCAGTCTGCTACTATTAAACTCTGGTTCTGGCACTGTTGGTGTTGAGACTCTGAAGAACTTGGTTCTTCCAGGTATGTGACAAGCCGATGGGACTATGCAGTCAACTAACGGTAATAGGCATTGGAAAGTTTACAATTGCGGACAAAGAACTCGTGAATGAGGCTGACCTGGGTGTCAACTTCTTTCTTGATGAGGATAGTTTGGGAAAATCAAGGGCAGAACAATGTGTGAAACTCTTACAAGAGCTCAATCCAGATGTGAAGGGAGACTGGTATCCAAAGCTCAAGGTAAATCTGCTAGTCTACTTCTTTACCATGAAATCCGCTAACAGAATTTATGCAGGACGATGAACTAGACCATTTGTTTGCGGAAGACCACGAAGAAAAATATACATTAATAATATACTCATTTCCAATCGACCCAAGAATCCTCGCCCTTGCAGAGGGATACAGCACATCGCACAAAGTGCCTCTCGTCGTCGTACACTCCGCAGGCTTTTACTCATATTTCAAAACACACCTACCAGGAAACTTCCCTATTGTTGATACCCATCCAGATTCAACCGCAACAACAGATTTACGACTTTTAAAGCCATGGCCAGAACTTTCGAGTTTTGCAGCTGATCTGACCAAAGACATCGACACTCTTAGTGATCATGAGCATGGTCATATACCTTACTTAGTCCTGCTCTTGCATTTCTTGAAGAAATGGAAAGAAGAGAATGGTTCTTATCCGACGTCATATAAAGACAAAACAGCGTTCAGGACGACTGTGACAAACGGCTCAAGAAGAAATAATGCCGAAGGTGGCGAAGAAAACTTCGATGAAGCTGTTGCAGCTGTGATGAAAAACATATCCGTACAAGATCTGAAAAGTTCCGTGAGGGAAGTCTTCGAATACGCACCCACCGAAGTATGATGAAGATGTCCCTATCAAGAGGGTGTAATGCTAACTAGCTTGACTTTAGGCAGAATCCAACTCGGATTTTTGGATTATCGCTGATGCTGTGAGGAAGTTTTATGAGAAGCACAATGCACTCCCACTTCCAGGATCAGTTCCCGACATGAAGGCTCAGTCGAGTACATATGTACAACTTCAGAACATTTATAAAGCAAAAGCTCGGCAAGACGTACAGGAAGTACTGGAGACTATCCAGACACATGCACGTGGTAATGAGATTAAAACAGAAGAAGTAGAGGTGTTCTGCAAGAATGCTGCTTTCATCAAGCTTATACGAGGCTCGGATCCAACAATAGATCTACAAAAGATAGCAAGTATGTTCACCGTGTATATTCATTGTTCGAGAATTCGCAATTAACATGCTGGTAGATTCGGAATCTTTAAATGATGAAAACGCTCCTTTCACGATGATGCCATTATCAAACTTCCCTATTTACTTGGCTCTTCACGCAACTGCCCATGTAGCAGTAGCTACTTCATCTGAGATCTTAGCCCAAATCGACGAAGAAGTACCGAATGCATCCTCCAATAGACGTGTCCAGAATGCTGCCGAAGAAGTATCACGAGCCAAAGGAGGCGAATTACACAACATTTCTTCGTTGACTGGAGGAATGGTTGCACAAGAAATCATCAAAATTATCACTAAACAATATGTACCGATCGACAACACATGCATATTTGATGGTATCACGAGTAGGGCACAAGTTTTAAGGATCTAATCGAATAAAGTCTACCTAATCTGAGACTAGCGAATAGGGTGTTTCGTGAAAGGTTATAGGAGCATGTGATTCAGGGGTGGGAATGCTATGCATATCGAGATGTGGAGGGGTAGATAAGATTAACGAAGATTCAATGATATCACGATCAGTAAATACCAACTCAATTTACATTATCACATTTTCTGCGTTTTTAAAGAGAGGCGTCCCAAAGGCGTGATAACCATACATTTAAATGACGCGAATCAAGATAAAACCAAGAATTTGATAATTGTCTTGAACTTGCACCATATTCATGCATGCATGCAGAAGATCATGAGATAAGCATGGAGTGCATTTTTGTTACAATACAGGGCAGTCTTTTTTGGGGGCACATCTGCTGTGCAGTTCTAACACAGTCAGTACGACATTTACGCATTCGCTTGCTGGCTTGGCTACCTAACTTGATGGTCTACTTGCATACATAGTCCTAGTAAAAACGTGTTACACGACAGTATATTTTAGAACACCACCTCGCTGTGGTCGGAGAGAATATATGAAATTATATGTAAGATGGTCTTAAGTTCTCCGTAGACGTGGGGTTCGGATGCAACGGGGAGGTGAAATTTGGTAGCGAGGATGGTGGATGGATTGATATTACTCATGTGATGGGTGGGCTGAAATATCGGATGAGGTGGGGGATTTTCACTGGAGTTGTGCAGATGAGTTGAGTTGTGTGGGGGGCGCTTGAGTTCTGGGAGGCGATGGATGGAATGGAATTGGGATCATTTCGTTGGTATTAATATTTGGGGGGGAGGAGAGTCATAGGTAAAGGGAATTGGAAGGGAACTTGAAGAGAAGGAGAGGATGATAGGGGGGAAAAGAAAGAGTATCAGGGGTTTCGGTCCGAGATCCGATTAGGTCTTTGTATCAGAAAAACTTGGTATGTTTCCCCGCATTTGCAGTGCCAAAATTACAGAGGTTCTTCAAGAGATACATACATACATACCAACACACAAGATTTCGAGGACAAAATCTTGTTACTAATTAATTAGAATGTGGCTGGGGTTTTGAAGCATGTTCCTAGATGTTGATACCAGCTCGCTAACAACAAATAAGATTTCCTACCCCTCACTTTCGCGATATCTTGGGAGCTGAATGAAGCACTGTCGATGTTGCTTTCTGGGAACGATGAGCGTAGAATGGACTGTGAGCTTGGGTGTTTCTGCATCCCTTTCTCGATCTAGATGAAACCCCGAGTTTAGCGGGGTGGGTGTGGTGCATGGAAGCGAAGGTAACTGTGGCTTTTTTCGCGAAGTTACTCTGGATAGATATGTAGGTGCTAGGTATATGGATTTGCATGCAGAGGTACATAAAGTGCTAGCTTTTTCGATCGAGAATGGGGGTGCCGAGAAAATTTGAGATTTTGCATTTCACTCATTGGATTTTGTATGTCTGTATGTGCCTGAAAATTGTATCGTCAAATCATATATTTCTGCAGTGGTATCATCATATCGTATCATACACAAAGGCGTAACTTCATAGCCCATACGCAAACAAAGATGTAACTTTCCATCCACAACTATTCATAACTCATCAAGTTCGTTCTCTCGCTACCTGCCCAAATGACCTCCCATGATGATGAGACCAGCTCTTGTAAAGACGGTAGAATATTCTACCCCAATCGCAAACCTATCGATCATTGATGGAAGATATATGGTCCTTCGAATTGTGCCATTCCAGAATCATCATACTGCATTGGCAAACCATCATAAGGCATATCCAATCCATCTGGCAAATTTCCCCATAACATGCCGTCCAAGTCCCATATCCCCCCATTATCAAGCATCATTAATTGTTCTTCTCCCATAATCTCAACCTGCTGCAACATATCACTATCCATATAATTTCTCCCATCTATTCCCCCCATCCGATTCATATCACCGCTCATGTGGCTCAACCCCGGACTCGGTTGTCTAGTCAGAGGTCGCTTACTGACTTCATAGACCTTGCTCACCACTTCTCTGCTTCGTCTAGCAGCCAAAGACCAATCGGCCATACCGTCAAACGCTTCGAGCACAACTTCAATCTGTGATTGCCAAATCCGTACGAGATTCGTGTTCCATGATTCCCAGAATATACTGACAAGTGGAATCATGGATGCTTGATACATGAACCACACACCATTCCATCCTAACATTTGGTTTGGAGTCCATTCACGTGCTATATCCTCAATAGATTCTTGGGCAATTGTACGACATGTTTGGACTGCGGCGAGTTCTTCCTTGGTAGGTGAGATTCCTTGATTGCCTCGATTGGCAAGATTTAGAAGAACGGGTCTATAAAGTACCATGCGAAGATTCTGGTATCTCCATTTCATGACACATCGAGCGGTATGAATTGATTCGGGACAAGGTTCTGTAGAGCGTAAGATCCAAGGAAGATTATCATACCATTCCACGAGCTGTCTGTCGAGATTTGTGAGGTCTTCATTCCGGAGAAGTGGGGTCTGGGCAAGAGCATCCTGGATTTGTGTGGCAACTTTACAAAATTTAATATTCTCCATCAGGGGAGTGATATTCACATTTTGATCCTAAGATATTGTTAGTGATGAGCAAGTGAGTACAGAAAGGGATATACAAACAGTGTCAAGTGTTGTTTCTGGAGGCTGCATGGTAATAGCAGGGCCCCAGCGACCCATGGAAGGTCTTCCTAATGTCGTAGATGCCCATGTATCAAGACAAAATAAACTCCACCACGTTCTTCGTCTCTGTTCTGCAATCAAATTGCTCTCAGCACTATTCTCATACATACTTTCACGATGTAAGCCCATTGCACAAGCCATTCTCAAAGCAGCTCCGCAGATAGCATTGGCCGTGTTTGGACGGTTGATATAGTGAAGATAAAATCCACCCATCAATGACAGAGCTTGTAATGTCTCCAAATGCCCACTACCAAAAGAATCAATTCCGAGGTGATCTTTTGCTTGGTTATAGTAATTGATATGGTTGTGATCGTCTGATTTGCTTGCCACAATACTACCCATTGCAAATACCATGTTTAAAAGACCAAGCCACGACGCATCTTGACGTCGCCCACTCAAAAAGTCGGCTCTAAACGTGGGTTCATCAAGCATTGGTACAAATATCTGTACTCTGTTGAAATATGCATCAATAAGAGTCTGGCCATTAGATGACCATGAGATCGCTCGTAAATCTTTGGCAGAGCTTCCTGGTCGCGGTGTAGGATAGTTACTACTTGCTGAAATTTGCCTATTGTTAGAAGGTGCTAAGAAGAGAGATCGTAGTCTCGGTGCTACCTTGAGCATAACCAAAAGTGCGGCTTTGATTGAAGTCGCACCCAAGTACGACGACTGTCTATCAACTGAGAGAGACAAGGCATTTACATCATCCGCCTCTGTGGGTATTGGATCTCGATTTCTTCTTTCCTCGTCCCATTCAATATCTTGATTTGGTATTTGTTCGAGATTTGCCAGGCTTCTACATTCGTCCGACCCAGAGTTTAAAGGCGACCTATATTCCTGTGATGTTGGAGAGGTATTTGAAGCAGAAGGGGATGTAATTGAAAGCACACTTCGAGGGGACCGGTCGATGAGGGCGACGAGTTCATTTCGCGATAATGGCAACAATTGTTGCACTTCTTGATCCGGAAAAAGTCGTCGTAGGACAGTACGACATTCGTCTAGGGATTGAGAGAGAGCATCGAGGGTTCTACTTTAATCAGTACGTTAAGGCAGCATTTGGAATGCACAATCATCGTACTTTCGAGATGGAATTACCCTCTGTCTATGTTTATCGTAGTAACATGGTTTAGGAGAACGGCATCCAACACATTGCCCACAAGGCTGTTGGCCGTCGCATCGAATTTTACGACGTTTACATTCTGCACATGCGTGTGGAGTTGTAATTCGTTTCGTTACTCCATTCGTCGTCGGTTTGGGTGTATCTGCAACTACTGATTGTTCCGTGTTTAAAGTTTCGCGGGGTGGCGCCAGTCCTTGAACTAATACAACGTTGGAACAATGATCAGCATGGAACCTTCTCAGTCCACTCGGTAATTCGGATGTCTTCTTTTCGAAAATATACTTACAAGTATGAAACATCTTTGTTGAACCAATTGATGAAGGCATGAAAATGGGTGCCGATGTCCGAAGGACAATATCCGACCCACCTCAATAGATTTCGGATAGGATTGGGGTCTGGTATAACTTGCAAATTGATTACAGCAAGTGCAGCTTTATCAACTCAATATGAGATATGACAAAAATACGTCGATAACGGTATCTTCTTGGCCTCTGAGCTGAGAAATTGCATGTGCGTGAGTTGATGGTAAGACTCTCAAGGACGCTGGAGGTACGGGGAATGACTGCAGTGATTCCGGTAAACTTCGATTCGTGAAAGACTGGCAAACCAACGGTCTCGGATGAAGGCGCCGACGTCGTTTTCGGGGGAAAGCTGACATTCGCTGACGCCAGCAGGACTCTTCTTTTGGCCAAAATCCTTGATATATTGGATATATTGCAATATTATATCCACGACGGTATAGTTGTGGAACGTCGAAAGCTTCCTGGCGTCGTTTAATGCATCCGTGGGGCGTGTAAGTATTCTGGCCACAACATATATGAATATGCAGATCCTCACGAGGAACATGAGCTGATTTCCTCTCTAATGGATCTCGTGCTTGGAAGGTACTCCAAGTTCCAAACCTCTTCCTGCATTGACAGGGAACTGAAAATTGGGATATTCTTTGTTGGATACTCAATCGGGTCTTAATGAAAAATCATATGCTTGGGTTCTATGTCAGATTGACATGTTCTGTTGGTTGGTGTTCAGCAATAAAAGTCTTTGTAGATCTGTTGGACACGAGGATTGATGATCCCTCCAAGTCTGTATCCTAGCTTTGAGGATCGAGGACTATATCAGACCTTTGAGACCTGTCGTACCACGGGGAAAGTACTATACATGTCAAGTTTCATCTGATCTTTCTTTTTCCGCCTCCATGATCCCAATTTCCCCAAGCAATTTCCCCACACGGTTCCTGTACTACGCTTGGCCAATTAACACGTCGAAGAGCAAGCATAACGCAGCAGTAGTCCCAATCTCGGATAGGCGGAGAAAGCTTGGGGAAGTTGATTGGGGACAATAATGGGGGTGGGTGGGTAAGTTGACTAGGAGTTATACAAGTCTCGGAAAATCTATTTGGCCATTGTGTTTACCTTGAAGTCTAAAACCATATATTGCAATGCATGTCCTCATATCAAAATACTCTTCTTCTTCACTCCAAGTTCTACTCCCTCGTGCTTCTTGATGAAGTAAATTATGACAGGAAAAGGGGCAACACAATGATGAATCAACACATCGTGCAAGCAATCTCCCACTCCAAAATTAAGCTCAAGAGCTGCAAAAATTCTCTCAACACGTGTCAGAAATCCTCGCCGTGGATTTCTCGTCTCCAAACTTTCACTGCGCCAGAGGTCCGGACTCTGTAGATGGCTTATTGGCTTACTTACCACAGCTTAATTACTTCCCAGCAACGACTCAGATCATTCATGGTAGGCCCAGACTGCATCCCATATCTGATCACGTATGAAGAGTCTGCATTTCATGCAATACACAATGTCTTTCAATTTTTCAGACAATCCGAGACCCTGGAAGAGGTAAGCCAAGACCAGTTACCTCAAGGACGTTGCAGCCTTCATGCAGTAATTCGCCGAATCTACAACCTACAGCTGCGGCAGCGCGACCAGCCAAAAAACATATAAAATTATCGAACTTCAGCTATGTTTCTCAACGGCACAAACCCGCTCCCTGACTGCACATCATTTCGCGGCGTATCAAGCATGACATATTCGACCTTGAAGCTTACATTTTGTCTTCGCCGACGATCTAGCGTCCAAGAATTTTCTTCCTCATACAACGGCCGGAAGAACCATTCGGAAATCCCAAGACTTGCATTGTCACGTTCTCCATTTTGATAGCCGAGTAGATTTCCTAATGAAGACTTACGAGCAGCAGATACCCGGTCGATTTATATTCCCTCCCGTGACATGGGTAAGGATATACTTTCGCGAAACGCGGGGTGATTACCAGTAAAGTATTGAGATCCAGACCTCCAAAATTTTACATAGGTGCCCCGCCTAGCGATTGTGGGGAAATGTGATGAATTCCGAAAATATCGCAATGTGTGTAACTTAAACTTGGAGGGTATTCCCGGTACATAGTTGTGAGCCGCGTTCATTATGCCGAACCGATAATTAGTGTAACGGCGGTTGAATATAGGCACTCCAGCCGAGTCCCGCTTTGTATCGTTATTGGTTGTAGATCTACCTGCTGGCGTTAGTATGAAGAATACTTTGTTCGTATTGTGGCATTGCCAGCTCATATATATATGTGTGTTGGGGCTCCATGATTTCGGATTGGTCGCCTGACTGTATGAAGGGGCTTAAGTATTTCCCGAATTGACCTGCTGCACCAGCCGTTGCTACCAATATACTGGATGGGTAGTAATAGTCTCACCAAATATCTTATAACTGTCATAGTAGATGTCAGATCATCCGGAAATCACCTAGTGAAAGTGTATCGTATGAGGGGGAACAGACGATGATCATCTTGAATTTATCGGGTACCTGGCCCCACATTTGTATTTATATACATCCCAGTTCAAATGTTGAAAAGCTAAGTATTTCTCTAGTGAGATTTCTTTACTGTACGACCCAACGAAGCTGATTGATCTGACACTATTTGGGCTGAACTAGTACTGGGATTTATAGTTGGATTGGTCATGGTGGACATGTAGGTTGACATACGTGTTCTAGAAGCAGTGCATCATCTAGAGTAAGATTCTCCGAGAGGAAGTAAGCTGTATACCATTAGGTTTGGGGAACTCCCCTGCTTCTTTGCGAGGCATTTCTGTAAATAGTATCGTGGGTGGTGCCTCGTAGGCATATCATTTCCGCGCTCCTGCATGATGCATAGGAAAAGACCCGGAGGGTTCTAGGTGCGTCATCCTGAAATCAGAATCACTGCTACTCCAAGACCGCCTTAAGCTGTACGTGAGCTCGCCGCTATTGGTCTTTGGCATAAACTATTCTTGTAAGCAAGTGAGTCAGCTTTTTAACCAGCAAACCGTTGCGTAAATTGTGTAAAAGTGGTCAAACATTGATGCGGAGCTATAATCTTCACTAGGTAGTCGGTGCCATTGATGGGTCGCGAGACTTTGTAGAAGTTCACAAGGCCTTTTTACACGCCATCAGTAGAGAGTTTTAGGTAGAAGTCAGGTCAAATTCCGATTTTCATGACGACGGTCCACCATCTCTTACTTTAAATACCAGCACAAACCGCATACCATATTTCAATTGCTAGTAGTCAGGTTTTGGTTGTACCAAAGGCCTGCAGTAATCCAGGAAGCTTCTAGTTTAGATATTCAGAGAACGAAATCGCACCCAGATCTCGTTGAAGAAAGTAGTCACATCATGAATTTTTAGTTTTGCTCTGCAAATTTGAAGTGGAATCTATTATCTTCTACTGAAAAACAGTAAATTCGTTCTCTAGCTTGACTCTAACATATCAAGACAAAACTAAGTATGCTAGCGCTTTCATCTGCGGAAACTGAAGTTGCAAACAATAAAACGAACAATTGCAACATGTTTATGTCTAGAAGTGTCAAATAATAAGGTCTTAATTACTAATACAAGCTGGGAAGTGACCCAGATCAGATGCCACATTGTCTCATTGAACGTCAAACAGCAGCAGAGGATAGTGAACATGGTTTCTCTATTGACGAATTGTTATGACCTCTTTTCAGTGATTTTATTCTCCGACGGCCCCGATCGTAAGCTTCTCTCAGCATGGCAGCAATTTCCTAGCAACATTCTGATCGTCACTCTAGAGAATATGAGCGCAATATTCCATCAGTAATTGAAGCCTTTGAGATGGAAATTTACTTCTCAAAACAAAAGAAATCATAGAGGATAGTATCAAAAGCCTTCAGTTTGTCAAGTCAAAGGGCTTGCTTATTTAGATCCAAGTCCTAGAGATCTATAGCCCGCCGTTTGAAACAATGGTTATGGTTTTCGATATGCCACAGCCGATATGAACAAACTTCCGCGGCTCAGACAAGACTGAAGTTGTATCACAAATTTTGTTGTGGGCCTCAACAGCTTCTCTCATTTATTGCGAACCAACCTCTTACCGTCTTTTAAAGTTAGACCTAGTGGTAGAATAGCACAAATAGACTCCTTGAGTCCGTCAATGACGTCGTGTTTGACGACAGAAGTCTTTAGAAGTCTGGAGCATAGACTACTGGCCTCAAGGAGTTCGATTTTATGACGTAGAGATTTCAAAGACCATGACGTGTATGGCGATGCTGGCAGAGGAAATAATCCATGCTCAATCGCACTTTTTGTCAAAGAGCCAAGTAACATCGAGTCGCAGTCTCTTCTGTAAGAGACAACCTCATTATAGTCCAGGAACGACATCTTTTTTGATTGAATGTTGTTTGAATTATATCCAAAAGTATTATACGGGTCCCTCTGAGTTGATTCCTTATACTCAATTTCTGGAATTTGGGTTGTAGTGCAACGATTTTCTGGCTTTTGATATGTTTTAATGAAATCTTCGAGACTTTTGACGGCTTTTCTAATTCCTTCTATTCGAAAAGTCTCTATAGTGTCTATGGAAGTTAGTAATACAGTCTCTTGCAACCTTCAATGCTAGGCAAGCTCACCAGTTACTTGTTTTGGAATTGGTAGATTGCTTTTCATTGTTGCCATTGTTGTCACAAGATCGCAAGTACCTTGCGCCTCTATCCATGTCGAGGCTCGACAGAACTCTGCATCCAGCTCAAACTGCCAAGCTATACAGAGCCAACAAGCCATTTCTTCACATGAATCGGCCCAGTCCTGCAATGTGTTTTTCCAAATATCAGGGTATGGGCAAGTGATTTCTGCACATTGGTATTTATCTACCAGAATAGCTAACTTCGTGAACAACTCTAAGTTAATCTTCAGCGGGATTAATTTCATGCGGCCATGGATCATATCGATCAATATTTTCATGGCAGCGGGATCGTCATCCGGAAGTGGAAGCTCAAGTTTTCCCGTCATCTTTAATGTAATAGCCTCTTTGAAACCTCCCTGTAGCATTGCTTTAAATACCGGAGAGGCTAGAGACATGTGCTTTGAAGATACCAGTATATGATCGTTGTAAATCGGGGTTGGCTCGTCCTGCGAAGTCTCTGAGAATCCACCTTCGTTGTCACGTATCATCTGTAGCTCCTTGGACATATCATCGTCTAGGGTATTGATAGCCTCGGGGTCTGCTGGAGAAGGAGAATCGGATTTTAAGGAATCTAATATAATTGGATTCAAGAGGAGAATCAAATCTCCATCTGGGTCGACAATGCTGTTTGCGCCTGAAGATATTGCCATTGTATCATAATGACTTCAAATCTAACAAGTAGAATAATCTAATACAGAGAAGTAGAGACGGCAGAATATTGACTGTATATACTTTGAGTCGTTGCAAATTTGAGGGGAAGCTAGCATAATCAGAAACAGCTTTAGAAGATACACCAGCAGTGTTTCCTTACCAGAGCGGGGTACATGGTCCGTGCGCAGCTACTCCACTGTCCGGCGCCAACTACATGTTCTGTAGCTGCCCTTATGCCTTATGCACGGACCACTAACGCACCCTACTTCCTATAAGTAAAGCTTCACTCTTCCATAGCTCTTCTACCCTTATGATACAATATAAGTCTTTACCCGTACCTTGACACCAACCAGCTTGCTAATATATCTATTGTATTCTTTTGAAGAATTCGCACAGCGGTAGCAAGGATTGATAATTTAAGCTCCTCGTGAGTTAGAAAATATACGAATAATATTAAAGGATTTTGAATTGAGTATAGTGCGTATTTATAGAGTTGACGGCGAGGGGTCTGGTAGACTACCATATTGAGAAAAGGGGCTGGTGTCTTGCTCTTCGAAAGCAACCGGAGCAGGCTATACGTGTCATTATAAGTCATCATTAATTCTCTGCCGCTTCGATTTTACCAACCTTGGAGCATCCACCACATCCTTCACTCCCACAAGCACCAGCGTAGCCTGTGGAATAGGCACTGTCAAATCCAGATGCTGAGATTGCAGGTGGGCCTATGTGATCGCTATGGTAGCAGATCTTTCGATTCTTATCATAGTCCACACTACGACATGCACTAAGTTTTCCACATCCCTCTATACATTCTCTCAGAGTGTTCTGTCTGTTCATGTATATTGGAGCGGTGCCGTGCCTCATTCCACAATCCATACGGAATGCCTGCTCTGTTAGCTTCTGCGTTTCATAAATGTAAGGTATTGATAGAATACACACACCTCACCAACAGCTGTGACATGCTGTTGTCCATTGGCGTATGGACACTCAGTTGAACACATAATAGTCGCCGAATTTGGGGATTAAATTGGCGGTGGGTCGATGAATGACGCATAGCTGTGCATGTCATCACCACATTTTGCCTCAGAGTATCCCCCAAGTGCACTGAGTTTGCAGTGATTCAATGGCTCAATGCCAGAGTAGTCACGTTTAACAAAGGTGACGCTGAGTCAAGTCAGCAAACGATCTTATATTCTAAAGTCGTGAATCAAACCTGTTGCAAGTCTCTGTTTCAGCGCATGCATTCATACAATCCTTGAAATCCTTGGCGATGAAGGTTTCGAGTACTGTCGAGGACCCATGGGTACAGCATTGGATGTTAAAGAAAACCCCAGAATCTGTTTGGTAGATCTTACCATCTCCTGTTTTCCATAAGTAATTGTTTGAGAAAATATGAGGATATAGCTTACCGCTTGGGCAAACAGCAGAGCTTTTTTGCACCATAACTTCGCCTGGAGGGCTAGCTCGGGTAGAAGGACAACCTGCTTGCTCAATCAATGGCTCAGCAGGTGACTTAACACTTGCAGCCCCACCCGCAGCGCTGTTGGTACCGCCTCCAGATGGATTCTGAATTCCAGAGCCTCCTGCTGGGGTACCAGTATTATCTGGCGGCGTTGCGACATCAACAGCAGTATCTCCAAAGGGATTTTGAGAACCAGCATTGCTTAAGGGTGGTTGCGTCTCATCCTGGTCCCCGAAAGGATTTTGAGAACCAGTAGCACCTAGAACAGAAGTAATAAGGAGAATTTGGATTGCTAGTTCCGAGAGGAGTAGACGGGGAAGCATTATGGATATATCGATGTTTGGGTTTCTTGGTATAGAAGAGTTGTTGAGCAATAGTCGGTAACGGAAAGCAATCAAATTTCCCCTTCAAGTCTTTACTCAACTTCTTATATCTGAAGATTTGAGACCCCCGGTCTAGGAAAAATGCTTTCTAGGGTTCCCCGACTCCTGGTTGTCTGATCGTGTTGTATACAAAACCCCTCGAAATTCCGTGTTGTAAGCTATCGAGGCTTTGTGCTGTTGTGACTTCTTAGATTTTATTGCAACTTGAGAAGACAGTGCCTCTTGCACCTCTAAGAATTATGTCTTCGTATTCATTTACAACAGATATCCGTATCATTCCTTCAATTGATTGCTTCAAACTATCAATGAATAATCGCATTGGCATATAATTCCATGCAGAGCTGGCTACATAATCGTATCAGCCTCCAATTTCGTGAAAATATCACAACGTGAGGTTTTCCCAAATGATAATATTGAAAACCATTTCTGTTTATACAACACAATGACTCCTCCAAACCCCACTATTCCATCATCGAGCACACCATATGGAATCACCACCCGTATTAAAGATAGAAAGAAGTCATTAGAAGAGTTCAAGTTTCCCAAGCAAATTGTGATAAGATAGGTATTGTTCAACGAGAGGTAGAGCTCTATAGGAATACCTCATTTGTTTATAACTTGATATATTGGAATAACCTCATTTACTTGTACTTACATATAAAGATTTGGTGCACTGATATGATACTAGTTTATATTCTTTTAATCAATTGGAAAATATTTATTAAATAAAACGATATATTAATAATATAGGGGTTTGTATAATAAGAACAATATATACCTATTTGAGCTTTTATTTTGAAGATAATTAATGATTTTCAATTCAAAAAAATGAATAACCAGAAATGAAAACCTCTTTTCCTTAATACCTTTCATTCTCTCTTTAACTCCTATATTAACTTGCCTCCTTTCTCCAAACAACGGAAAATCCCATATCACATGTAAATCATGTGAATCTCACATGTATTGGTCACAACGATACACCTAATAGTTATACGAAATCCTCAGAATCGATTAATGAGAGCTCCGCTCTTATTAATCATACACCCGTACTACAAGGAGATCAATACTATCTGATGAAGCGATTCCATTGTTACAACGGATTTAGTAACAAGGTAACGAATCACGAGACTAGTTCGGATTACCTATCACACGATTGAAAATAAAAAGAAATCTAGCACTTCATAACTTTGCAGAAAAGATGCAGAGTTATGAATGGATCAAATAAGCTAGGATATCAGGACATCTGTTATGTAACGAGCCGACTTGTCGAAATCGGCTTTGCAGCAATCGACTTTGTCGATATCGGCTTTGCGGTTATCGACTTATCGATTCATAGGAAACGAAAGTCTATATAAAGGAATAAATTTCATTACAATATAAAACTTCGTACTCAAGATCAATCATTAGTTTCATTACTATAGTTACAAGAATTGCAACCAGTTATCATTCTATTGAATTCCTACTTAAAATCTAGTCTAAACCACCTCGAAAAATCTCTAAACACTTCCACATAACCCTAGAAACAGCTCCCGTAACATCCATCGCCTAAAATAGGTATATATAGGAGGACTAGTCCTACTAATCAATCCTCAAGTCAGTCTAACATACTACTACTTATTCCTATAATCCCATACTCAAAGTAACCAAGTGCCGTAGCTATCTCCCGTAATACCTAACTACTTCTTTATATATATCTTTCTATTCATCTTTTCTTCAAGCCCTTATTTTCTTTTTTTATTAATAATAAACAAATCACAAAAAAAACCAATTTGATTTATAACCTGCAAAAAACTATATTCATTATTAACAAATATATATATCAATAGCTTTATATATGTTCGTATAGTCGTATTGAGGAGAATACAGATGACGTAGTACCTACGGTTATTCGTAAGTCCTAATTATCATATGTTGTATTCTATCTAAAGAACTAACTACTTGATTTCCATAGCTCTTAAATAGAGAACTATGACGATGCGAAAGAGCTAGTCTCTTTCGCGTTCGCTAAAAGCTATACTATAGAAGATCATTCACTAAATGAAGATCACCCGGATCATTCACTTGTTCATACAATATACAAATAAATTTTTTATAGAAGGATTTATATTGAATTTATCTTCATCCGAAATATTAACTTTACCACCACGAGGGGCCCTTGAATGACGCTAGAGCCAATCCTGATTTGTCAATAGCTCTGATCGATTCTCTAATCTTTCCCATAACATCGTGATTTTCGAGATCTTTATTTGCGAACTTGGAGCACAGCGAATCAGGCATAAGAAGATCGACCTTCGCAGTAAGTGAATACAATGACCATGAATTGTATGGCTGTTCTGGGAGGGGATACAATCCGTTACTCAAAGCACTCTTGATGAGAGTTCCAAGTACCATCGAATCGCAATCGTTTTTATATGAAGGGAGATCATCAGAAAAGTGGTAGAATTTGCCGGAGGAACTGCGAACCCTCGGAACCTCGTGAGCCACGCAGATAAGACTGGTGCTTTGATATTCATTTATGGTATCTTGGAGAATCTTGACAGTTTTTTGCATTCCTTCAAGCCGACATGACTCTAGTTTATCTGGGAAAGTTAATCATATGCCAAAACTTCATACTCGATATCGTGGAAAACTTACCAACTACGTACTTCGGGATCGGTAGGTCGTAAGTTATGGAACTCATCAAACTTTCCAAACTGCGATCACTTTTCTCCCGTATCATTTGGGTAGCTTTGAGAAATTCGTCTTCCAGCTCGAACTGCCAAGCTATGCATACCCAACGAGCGATGTTTGTCCATGAAGTTTCAAACGTATCTGACAATCCATTCTTCCATATGGGAGGTAAGAGCCGTACAACTTCACGACACTGATATTTATCAACCGAGATGGCTATTTGAGTGAATAATTCCAAGTCTATCTTTAATGGAACCATGTTCATTTTACCATGGATAATATATATCAAGATTTTCATCGCGAGGGGGTCATCGTTCGGAAGTGGGAGTCCCAATTTCCCCGTGATCGGCAGCACAATTTCTTCTGGAAATTCGCCCTTTATCATTGCCTTGAATACCGGAGAGGCTAAAGACATATGCTTCGAAGATACTAGTATGCGATCATCATAGAACAGGTTTGATTCGCTTGTCAAAAATTCAAGCTCAAGGGAGGCTCGCTTTTTAACATCGGCATCTCTGGATGTCTCTGTATCTGGGGTGCTGCAAGTTGAGTTAAGTGCAGACATCATTTCAGTAGAACTTTGAGAATCTGGGGTGCTTGGGTTTAAAAGGACGACTAAATCTCCATCGGGATCGACCACGATATTTGCTCTCGAAGACATCGCCATCGTACAGTGATTATTTCGGATCTGATAGGAAAATTGTTCGGACATGAAGAAGTATAGAAGGCAGTGTGGTAAGCGTGTGTCTTGTGTTGTCGGAAAGTGACAAAGTGAGGGGAATCTGTCACAATCACAACTTATTTTAGAAAGTAGATAACTAAGCAGTAATTCATAACTTGTTGGAAATTGTGGCGGCTAAAGCTCAATGCCATGGGTAATGTGGTCCGTGCGCAGAAGCTGCCCATTAGCTTGCTGAGAAATGACAGCATTACAGCGTATTTTGTCTGGGTAAGTGAGCCTAGGTGCATATTTCTGAAACTTCTCATTCCTAGATTTAAAAGTATCGCAAAGGCGAAGACCTCTTAAATTCGCAGAAAACATTCTATGAAATCAGGAAAACTTGAGCGGTCAATGAGAGAGTACCCCACTATAGTACGGTGTGCTTCAGTGTAAGCTAAACAAGAGGCTGAAATTGAGTTCTATTATCTCACGAATAATTAGATATATCAAATCAATTTCATAAGAATCTGTAAGATCTGAAATGAAATAACAGAGTTTCAGCTTTCGATTATTCGAAACTTCGAATAGGACTATATTTCACACATGTAAAATTTGAAAATAATAAATAGAGTATGAAGACTTGTTGAAAATACCCAATTCCAGTCTCTCATTTCGCTTACATAGAGTGCTTGCCTCGAATTGTTAGTGAGGAATTACTCAGCGTTTTCGTGTTTGCTTTATTGATGGAAGTATTTGGACAAAAGGTAATTGAGGGCTAGATCTGCTAGTTATACAGCAGGCTTAGCGAGCTGTGTACACCTGCGTACTGAGCTAGCTTTGATTAGCGTATGGAATCAAAAATTTACTTATGTCCTAAAATAGATCAATCGAAGTAATATAGTTGTATATGTGGAAAGGACGGAGCTATCACAGGATGTGATTAGAAGTGTGGAGTTAGGGGGGAGACAATTCGGATTAAATCTATTTCATTAAAGTGTCGAGTCTACACTTCTTTCAAAACAGCTCTCTTTATAGGCATTGGGGTGATCCTTGTCAGGCTTAGCTCCCCTACTCATCTACTATCTATAGACCATCAAGTTTAATGGTATATCCATCGCTATAAAGAAGAACTGGCGGGTCTTTTGATCAAGAAAACGGGCTTTGGGACAGGAGAAGAATCGATTTTGTCTTTGAAATTTCATATCACAAGAAAAAGTAAAGTCGATATGTGAGATTAAAGTTGTATGAGTATTGACGTATTTTGAGTTCAAGCACATCCGGAATCTAATTAAAATATGAAGTGTGCAAAATCTCGAGTAGTGAAGACTATTCATGAATATTATTGGTGTAAGAATGACTAAATTATTGGCCACATCATCTTCCTTTTCGTTTATCCTTCTAAAATACCGAACAAATCTGGCTCAATATCGCATCGCGCTGAAGTATTCAGCAAAATCTACGATACTCTGTCTCCAAGAAGAATACAATCGAAAGTTTCAAAGCGCCTATTTGTGTCATGAGCCAGATCTAAAAGATGGAATCCGGTTCAGGGACGAGCAGTCAATAGCTGAATGGAGGTATCAATTCATTACTGCTAACCCAAGCTGCTCACTTAGATGGGTACATAGGTGTTCCTGCAAAAGAAATGTATCTTAATAGCCTTGATTTGAGGTAGGAAAATCGTAATGGGCGAACACAGATGTCGTCTATCTACCTCCAAGAGCCTTTCGAAAATATGCCAGGGTCAAGCCCGATATCTGTGCATCTAGAGCATCTACCGACTACAAAATTGGCGTCAAGAAATGATGGCAGCTCATAGGTCTATTTAGAACTTTCTTGCATCCGTTGGTAACTTCAAGCGCTTTCATCTTGTCTCCAATAATATTGAAGCTCGAGTGCATCTGCGGTGACGAGAGTGTAAGGTGAAGTAGTCCATGTTGAGTTGCGCTTCTGATGAGAGACCCGAAAACCATTGAATCGCAGTGTTCTCCCTGATATGTTATTAATCTAGATCTGTAATCGACACTGAAATAAATAGCGAAACTGGCTAGAAATTGTTTGACATATTAAGTTCGAGCATTGATACATGAATATCTTGTCACTTAGTATATCAATGAATTTTTTTATGGCCTCCTTATATTCTGTACCTGCCTATTCTAAATAGTTGTTCGTGCTCTAAATCTTTCTTAATCTTAGATATGATTCGAATATTACCGATAGTTTTTGCCGAAATGAGATCAAACAGACGTTCTCGCCTATCATTTCACGAATCACCTTGCAACTTTCTCTGATCAATCTTTCCGTAGCTTCTTTGCACTTAGAACCCAGCTCAAATAGTCATGTCACACATATCCAGCAAGCAAACGCGTGAGAATTTGCCCGACCGTATGTATCTGCCTGAAGATGGTCAGTTCAGGCATGCTTCAAAGGGACGACGGACTCGTGGCACTAATATTTATCAACCAAAATTACTATTTGCGTAATGTATTTCCAACTTTGGAGCACTGGGACTGATTTAAAACGGCCATTTATGGCCTTGGCGACTGTGACCATGGCGTTTACATCGCCATCTGGAAGTGATATTTCGGATTCGCACCTTTCTCTGAGTTCGACAGCCTCTTGAAAATTACCGGTAGATACAGCCTTGAAGACTGGCGAGAAATGTGAGATGTGTTTCGAAGAAGCAAGGAAGTGAAGTATGTACCATTAGGCTGGGCGGTTATAATATGGTCATCTTCGGTCGGCCCCGTGACACCTAGCCAAATATTATGACTTTGGCCTCCCTTTAGCCGGCCCTATACTATGACCATCGTGGGTAACATTCAGGTAGAACATTAATATGAAAGATGCCTAAATGTTGGAAGTGATGATAAATGTTGTAAATATCAAGCACCTAATTATTCACCAATATAAATAGCAAAAAAGGTATTCTGTTTCTTAGTACAACATCAATTCCAAACTCTTCAATCTCATAACAATCTACTTCAAATCCTTTTAAAAAAAAAATTCAATAGGTAGATTCATAGCGCTGATTTCTACAATGTCACCCCCAAGTGTAAAAGGGGTGAGAGGCAGGAGACCAGAGTCTAATAGAAAACCAGAAAAGGCCGGCAGAAGTCGCTCTTCAAATCCCGATAGTGGAAGATCTCCCTCCAACAATCGAGTCGCGGAAAGTAGAGAAAGAGAAAACAAGAAGTATTTATCTTCAGAGACGGACAAAAGCACAAAAGACGACCGTATAGAAGCTCTCGAAGACGAGGTGGAACAATACAAAGATAAGGGAAAATACGTTAGCAGCTTGATTCCAACGGGCTCTGAAGCTGCAAAGAGTAAAGATCAAAATAAAATCACGATCTTTAAATGCCATCGAAAGTCCTATCTGAGATATCAGATAAGAGCAGAAAAAAACCTTCTGAAATGCTTAACAGAGTTGAATAAGCCCACCTATGAGCTTGCGAAAGAGATACAAAGCCATGAAGAGCAGTATAAAAAGTTGTAAAGTACTTATATATAGCGGAGTCGTGGTCAGGGTTCGATTTGAGGTTTGAATCGTCTGCATAATCGACCGCTTCTCTATTTGATAAACTTTTCGCGTCGTCAAAGATACTTGCAGCAGCAACATCGACCTGAGATTCTATAATAGAGGACTCGAATGGCACAGAGCTCAAGAGCAGGACCAAATATCCATCAAGATCAAGGGTAATAACATCAATTGAAGCGGTCGCCAATATATCTGTACTTGTCTTGACTAAGAGAAGCTTGTGAGAAGGAATTTGTGGTTCTTAGGAATGAAAATCAACGTTGCTTGACTTTTTATTGAATGGGGTTGCTCCAAGAAAGAGTTCGTGATGATAGAATGTGAAAGCAAAGTTTTTACGGAGTTGACCATGGTGCATTTAGTATAGCTTGTTTCCAGATATGTGAATTGTTTGGTGGTGAATACCTGGTTCCACGTGATAGAATATATCTTGAGTCTTGAATGAGAAACCAACTATGAGTGTTTTTGGAGAACAAGATGCTCAGCTAGATAGATGCAATTGAGTGACTTTTATCGGACACGATAGATATCTATATCGAGAAACACAGGTGTCTACCATGTCCTTCAGCCAGTTTGTAGGTTCCTTAGCCAAGATTTGTAGAATTTGCGTCGATTGATGAGTGGCTGCCGCAGTTTCAAAATTTGGAATGGAATATCAAAAATTGAGCCAAGGTATCCAGCAAAATCACTTACTCACAATTTACACGTTTTGAGCTCGAAATCTCATTCTGTCGTACTCACAAACTCCGGATGCCAGAAAAGAGATAATGTGAAGTCTTGTCATCGCTTTTGTTATTCGTTTACCACAAACCAATTAATGATCCCTGGGATTCTATCTAGCGTCATCCATTCGATATCGTTTGAGTGCCCAAATATTATCTCCATGCATCGAAGAGAGGAGAAGATCACCGACAGTTTACTTCAAAGTAACCTTAAAGTTCATGGGTAATAAAAATGCAAAGGAACGACGATGCTCAAGCCCCCCACTCCCTCGCCAATTTTTTGAACGGCACACAACCGCAGCCGCAGCCGTATTCGAATGTATTTTCTATCGATGTCTTCGCATTATGGCTTGCGACTTGTTTCATTTTATCGAATGTTTGATCAAGTAGGTGAAGTGGCTTGACTCTGGCGAATAGATATACTATGTAATAACAGGATCGGATGGATACTACACTTTAGCGACCAAAAGTCCAAGACATTGCCACCGCAGGAATATACTACCACCGTGTAAATAGTTGCGATAAGCTAAAACCAAGCCATTATACTTTGCTTGCTCCAAAATCATTCTAACTTATCTATTTTCTTTTCCGCACGACACACAAAGAAATTTAATATCGAGCAGCAAGCATCAGGGTAGTGAGTATGGTCACGTGATTTTGTAGATCAAAACGTATTGTTGCACGTCGGAAAAAATGCGCTCGGATTCTCATTGGTCGACGGTTAAACGCTGAAAGAACACACTTTTTGATTGATTTGAGTTGGGAGAGTAGGTGCGCTGTGATGCGCTTTGAAGGCGCTAGCTGATGGTGTAGAGAAACGATGGGTTATCTGATGTTGAAATTTTGACTGATTTGTTGGACGATATCGTGATTCGTGAGCTTGGTGCTTTGGTGTTGGGAAACTGAGAGTATGATAGCTGGACAGACAGTTTTAGTCTTCCGGATGCTGGGCAAATGCTGAGATACTAACAATTGAGACAGATTTCGAGATCAAAAGCAGTGATAAATGCATACGTGGACGGTAAGGACGACTTGCAAGTGGTGTTGTTGCTTTCGGTGGCAATGACGTCATATCGAGAGTATTTTTCTATTCTTCACTTGGAGTTTATATTGCTGGCTAGATACCTTTCTTTTAGCGGCACTGTGAATCTAGGAGATCTGGTTTAAAGAGAAGAGATAGCAAAGTTTGAGAAAGGAAAGAGGCGGAAAAGAACCTCGCATGTCAGTTTCATGTCACAGAGTTGTATTCCTCAATGTTTGGTAATAGTACGGCTGGCACCAACTCGTGTTGGTCTTACACAGACTTGCTTAAAGTAAATTCAAATTTCCTTGAGACCAGCACCGTTGAGTGGCGAAGAAAATGGTTGAGGCTAAAAGTTAAAGTGAATATTCAGTCCACCATCTTGATTCACCACAGCCCACAGTCTAAAAATCAAACCGAGAATTTGTTGCACATCTATAAAACTTGGTCCACCCTCGAATTTGACGTAAGCAGGCTGAACGAGCCAGTAAGATCATGAGCGCAAAGAAGAAGTCATCTGCAGAGCCAATAGATTTGGAAGCGCAAACAGAATCGAAGAGCCTTACCATAAGGCTGATAACTGCCAAGAAAATAGCGGGAGGTATTCCACGCTTGAGTGAAACTTATTCCATTGCTAATATTCTTAGTGGCTAGATATATTTAGCACTCTCATTCACTAAAGTGAATCGTCTGAAGTCCTGCTTCTGGGAAAGCTTTTGTTGCATATCTACAAATTTGATCCACTCTCGAATTTGTCGTAAGCAAAGAGAAGTGCTGTCAAGGAGCCAATGAACTCTTGAGCGCAAAGTCAGGTCTCGAAGGCTTGTTGGGGCTTAGCTTCTATAGCGGGTGAAGAAGCATGGGAGAGCGGGACAGGTATTTTTAGCTTATACACTACGTCACTTGTAGAGAATGGTCTGACCTTAGCATTCACTATCCGCGGCTGGTACATGATATGAGAATACCTGGGTCTGAGGCATTCATTGCATATGTCCAAGTTCAATACAGATCCGAAAACAACTCATCTAATCACACTGTAGGAGCCGGCAAATACAACACGTAATAAAGACCAAGAAACCAGTTATGTCAATGGCATCAAAGTACGAAGATAAATTTATAAATTGTGTGGGACCTAAGGTGGACTTAGATTTGAATCAGACCACCAACCTCACCATTTTACATGCTGCTTCAACTTGATTCAATCATATTGAGAATTCTCGTGAGATGTCGAGCGCAAACTTACTTTCTATGTCAGTCCTATAAATGTATTTAATAGGTCTCCGAAGATAGAAACATATCTTCAAAAAAAAGCTATATCCCAATTTGGCAGCATTCGCATGTACATAAATGATCACATACAAGCAAAGCAAACCAACTCAAAAGTAACCTCAAAGCTTGGACCATAGAATTCACTAGCATCAGTATACTCAATACCAGAAGTGAATCGAGTACAATCTAGATCCCAATCTAGACCCTCTGTTGCGTTTTGTTGCACATCTGATCGATCTCGAAATTGACGTAATCAAGTTCCTGGAACCAATAGAATATCGAGCGCAGACTTATACTCTTAGAAGGAGCTAATAGATCTTAAGTGCAAGGAATAAACTTTGAGAAAGCACGCTAGTGGGTGACTATGAGGAGATCCTTAAATAGATCGGAAAGTGAATCTGTGTACGCTTGGTGCAATACTCACTGGGTGAGAAACGTATAGGTGTTTATTTATTGATGATGAAAGTTGATGAAGAGATAATTTGTATCATGTTGACAACTCGAAAGAAAGACAACCCCTTGGTGCCTGTACTGAGCTGGATTTGGTACCTTCCTTTATTGTTACTTGTGTTTTGATATCATGTCGTTCTTAGTTTCTCAGGTGTCCATTCATACTCTCCATCTAGGTATCTTATAGAATCTTGTTAGAGAAGGTAACCTGGGATCTGTCGCATCGTTGCATCTAATATTGCTCCATCTGGTATCTTTCAGAAAGATTAAATCATGATTATTCATATAAGAGACATGTCAAAGACCGCTCGTAGGTCGCAGAATTGCAAGAATGTCTCAGTGACTCAATGGTGACTCTACTGCTTTGACACTTTGACAGAAGATTTATTCATCTTTGAATGGTAAAATTAGTATTCCCATTCACTCGTTCAGGAAAATGATAGTCCAAGCACGTAGTAGCTATCTTGTTGCTATCAGATACTATTCACTCTACCATATTATATTTGCAAATGCTGACTCCGGATCTCTTTTGCGAATATATAAACCATTCCATTTCGTCCAGACACTACTCTTTTCCAAAAGAATATCACTTTAGAGTCAGGCGATTCAATAAACTTTCTCTGGCGGAAATCGACAAACGAAGTGGATTTGTTTTGAAGATAGGGCGATATTATTGCTGGTAGTTTCGTTGACACTATGAGCTTGAATTATGAATTCAATGATCGTATATTCAATGTCAGTAGTCTTTTTATTGCTTCTGAAAATTTATGACTGTCACGCTCGCCCCAACTAATGCTATCAGAGTCTTTTCTTTTCATAAAATCACGACGTACGGAAGGAACGGAATCTTAAAGATTACTACAATACTTCAAGCATTCTTAATTCCTATCAGTACTCTACCAATCAACCAGCTAGCCAACCCTGGAATAAGAATCGAAGAGTTTAGCTTCCTAAGTAATCCCTTTATTACCCAAGGCACAATTAGTATTACTCATATATTCAATCAAAATAAAAAACGAAGTTCTACAATACCCTTCAACAATCAAAACAAACAATCCAGAATATAGAACAATCCAATCACACCTAAGGAAGCCATTTTGAAAGCAAAAGATTTTATAATATTAATCTCAACTTTTTCTCAATCATGTGATAAGCAATCCAAGCTATTAGATCTTTTAGAAATCTTTAGAAAATATACCGAAAAAGGAAAGCTTACTACAACTTCCAACATCATTACCTCTCAAATCACTCATTTGGAATCCGCTATATACAAAATCGAATCACAAACGAAAGCATTAACTAAACCTTCTTCGCCTACTACTACTACTACCACTACATTGAAACCAATATACACTGATATTTCTAAAAAAGGAGAATGGAATTTAATCTCCAAGAGGAAAAATACTACATTTACTAATATAAAAAAGAAATCTAACCTCATTTAAAAACAATTTATCTTAATCAAACCAGAAATACCAAACCCTACCTCCTTTTCCCCTCTAATTATTCGAAACAAAATAAATAAAACATTTCAAAAAATAGAAATCAAAGAACTAATTATTGCAACAGCCATTTTATCCTTCAATAACAATATCATTATTACTACAAACAATCCCTTCACATTACAATTCCTATTAGAAAAAAAAGCTATTTGAAATAATATTATTAAATTCAAAAAAATTCAAAAGAATTAAAAATGATATAAAGTTATTATCCATAAAGTCCTTATTAAAGAATTCTTAGAAACAAAAGGAATAGATTTTATACTCGACGAAATCAAAACCTTCAATCCAGACTTCAAGCCTATAGGAATCCCCTTTTGACTCACACCTACCTCCAAAAAAGTTTATCAATAAGTGTCACGGAACCAAGTACTCTACCACTAAGCCACGTAACCCCAAAAGGGTATAAGTAGTTTGATCAATATCAAACCTACTATGTAGAGTTATAACC